>JACXGM010012653.1:13429-24054 GCA_016801145.1 Umbra pygmaea
TGTTCTCATTCTGTTTACGCCAAATTCTGACTCTACCATCTGAATGTCTCAACAGAAATCGAGACTCATCAGACCAGGCAACATTTTTCCAGTCTTCAACTGTCCAATTTTGGTGAGCTCTTGCAAATTGTAGCCTCTTTTTCCTATTTGTAGTGGAGATGAGTGGTACCCGGTGGGGTCTTCTGCTGTTGTAGCCCATACGCCTCAAGGTTGTGCGTGTTGTGGCTTCACAAATGCTTTGCTGCATACCTCGGTTGTAACGAGTGGTTATTTCAGTCAAAGTTGCCCTTGTATCAGCAAAAAGCAGTCGGCCCATTCTCCTCTGACCTCTAGCATCAACAAGGCATTTTCGCCCACAGGACTGCCGCATACTGGATGTTTTTCCCTTTTCACACCATTCTTTGTAAACCCTAGAAATGGTTGTGCGTGAAAATCCCAGTAATTGAGCAGATTGTGAAATACTCAGATCGGCCCGTCTGGCACCAACAAACATGCCATGCTCAAAATTGCTTAAATCACCTTTCTTTCTCATTCTGACATTCAGTTTGGAGCTCAGGAGATTGTCTTGACCAGGACCACACCCCTAGATGCATTAAAGCAACTGCCATGTGATTGGTTGAGTAGATAATTGCATTAAGGAGAAATTGAATGGGTGTTCCTAATAATCCTTTAGGTGCGTGTATATTACAATCATTCTTGAAATCTCTTTTAACCTACAGAGATGCACTCCATCAGAAAAGGTCTTAAGGATGGCTCATACTGGAGATAGCACTGTATTATTCACAGCATATTTGAGGTTTATGATTAAAGATTGCTTTCCCTGTTCCAAAAACTGATGGGAACACTCAATCACTGCAGCAAGTCAAATAAACTTCAGATCAATCAGTCCAGTTAAGAAGCATAAGCGATTGTGAATCAATGAAAGTGACAACAGGTGCACCGGAGAGGCAACAGCAAGACAACCCCTAAAAAGGGAATGGTTTTGCAGGTGGTAGCCACAGATAACTGCTCTCTCCTTATCCTTCCTAACTGATTCTTTTAGTGTTTATGTTTTGCTAGGAGGGCATCAACCCAGCAGCAGGACCGGTATCTGCTCCTTTGTGCAAAGAGGAACAGGAGGAGCACTGCCAGAGCCCTGCAAAACGACCTCCAGTCAGAAAAAGACTCCATGAGGGTGGCACTGGCATGACGGCCCAACGTCCTCTAGTGGGACCTGTGCTCACAGCCCAGCACCGTGCAGCTCGATTGGCTTTCGCCAGAGAACACCATAACTGGCAGGTCTGCCATTGGTGCCCCATTCTATTCACAGATGAGAGCAGGTTCACACTGAGCACATGTGAAAAAGGTGAAAGAGTCTGGAGACGCCGTGGTGAACGCTATGCTGCCTGCAACATCATCTAGCATGACCTGTTCAACAATGGGTTAGTGATGGTCTGTGAAGGCATACAATGAGGGAAAACATTTTTGATCCCCTGCTGATTTTGTACGTTTGCCCACTGACAAAAAAATGATCAGTCTATAATTTGAATGGTAGGATTATTTGAAGACAGAATAACAACAAAAAATCCAGAAAAACACAAAAAAAATGTATTTGCATTACAATGAGTGAAATTAGAATTTAACGCTTTTGCAAAACATGACTTTTCTGGATTTTTTGTTCACTGTTCAAATAAACCTACCACTCAAATTATAGATGGATCATTTCTTTGTCAGTGGGCAAACATACAAAATCAGCAGGGGATGAAATAATGTATTTCCCTCACTGTATCCTTGGAGGGTCGCAGAGACATCCACATGCTAGCCAATGGTACCCTGACTGGTGTTAGGTACCGGGATGAAATCCTCAGACCTTACTCTGGTGCAGAGGGCCCTGGGTTCCTCATGGTGCAGGACAATGCCCGGCCTCATGTGTAGGCAGTTTCTGGATGACAAAGGCATTGATGCCATGGACCTAACATTCCCAACACCTGATTCTAATTGAAAACCTCTGGGACGTTATGTATCGGTGCATCCATCGCCACCAAGTAGCACCAGACTGTCCAGGAGCTCACCCAGAACACCATCTGTCATCTCATCAGGAGCATGCCCAGACATTGTCGAGAGTGCATACAGGCACATGGGTGCCATACACTCTACTGAGTCTCATTATGAGTTGCCATGATGGAATTCAAGCAAGTTACAACAGCCTGTGATTTCAAATGTTTACTTAGATTTTTGGTGTGAGTTTGAGTCCAGCCCTCAATCAGTTGGTGATTTTGGTTTCCATTTACTGTTGTTACATATACATAACTTTTTTCTCAACAAACTACACAATGTACAGCCAATATTTTGATCTTAAATATGTTTCGCCATCAAGCCCTGATGTGTGATTTAAGTGTTCCTTTAATTATTTTGAGCAGTGTATACATAGGTTATGAACAATTATATACTTGACCTGCTTTACACATTTTTAACAGAGCAGGTTCAGATTTTTTTACCCTAGAGATGTTCTACCTGTTGAACAGGTTAACAGAAGTTACCAATTGACCCCATTCCAAAATGTACATTTAAAATCTTTGTCATTTTGGGGTTTATTTAGTCTAAATTATTATAACATTATAAATATGTTACACCACCCATTCAATTATCTGCTCTGGTCAAACATGATCACGTCTCTGAATGTAGCTGCCTACACCTTGTCAAGGAGATTAATGTTTGTTTGTTTTCTTGTGTGTTTGTGGGCTGTTTAAGTGTAAAACCCCAAGTTGGTGCTATGAGATTTTGTTTTTACTTAACTCATCTGTTGTAGATATATACGGTTGGGGGAAGTTGTCAGTTTCTTTGAGAATGTAAACCAATACATATTTAAACCAATGACATACCTGTGTGAGGATAGACATCAAAATACAAGCATCCTACTCATAGAAACAGTAGCTAAATGTTAAAGGCTACTGGATTCTGGATTACTCCTCCATCCTATCCATGAAATTTCCATCCAGTTGACGGAGTTCCATCTCTTTACTGGTCTTTGTACCTCATATTGGGTTTATCACCCACCTCAGGCAGTGAAATTGATTGGAACAGACTGAGCTCAAGATCCTGTCAATAACCAATCGATAAGTGACGTGCACATTTTGACTGATGATTATGCAAACCAATCAGAAACAATTGCCCTGGTTCTATTTACGCTTTGTTGACTGCATGTTGTCTTCCTGCTGACAGAATGTTGTCTTTGCACTCACTAAGATGTTTTTGCATTAAATAAATGTTGTCATGGTTTCGACTAAATGTTGTCATGGCTTCGACTAAATGTCGTCATGGCGTCGACTAAATGTTGTCATGGCATCGACTAAACGTTGTCATGGCGTCGACTAAACGTCGTCATGGCGTCGACTAAACGCCGTCATGGTGTCGACTAAATGTCGTCATGATGTTTAATGAATGTCGTCATGATGTTGACTAAATGTCATCATGTTGTTGAATAAATGTTGTCATGTTGTTGAATAAATGTTGTCATGTTGTTGAATAAATGTTGTCATGTTGTTGAATAAATGTCGTCATGGCAACGACTAAATGTCGTCATGGCGTCGACTAAACGTCATCATGTTGTTGAATAAATGTTGTCATGGCATCGACTAAACGTCGTCATGGCGTGGACTAAACGTCGTCATGGCGTCGACTAAACGTTGTCATGGCGTCGACTAAACGCCGTCATGGTGTCGACTAAACGCCGTCATGGTGTCGACTAAATGTCGTCATGATGTTTAATGAATGTCGTCATGATGTTGACTAAATGTCGTCATGGCGTCGACTAAATGTCGTCATGTTGTTGACTAAATGTTGTCATGTTGTTGAATAAATGTCGTCATGGCAACGACTAAATGTTGTCATGGCGTCGACTAAACGTCATCATGTTGTTGAATAAATGTTGTCATGATGTTGATTAAATGTCGTCATGGCGTCGACTAAACGTTGTCATGGCGTCGACTAAACGTCGTCATGATGTTGACTAAATGTTGCCACGATGTTGACTAAATGTCGTTTGGATGTTGACTAAACGGTAGCGGTCTTACCGAGAACGGCAGTATCTCCACTGTGGTGTTCTCTATCCGGTCTCCAGGGTGCTCCTGGTTGCCACTGCGAAACAGGAACCTGCCAATCACAAAACCTCTATTAAAGCATATTCACGTCCCACGGCACACTCATGAATATGCAAAGTCACACCTTGCTCACGCCCGACACCGTCTTGTCACACGCTGTACTTTGCTTTCAGTAACAGCACATCTGACAGGGCTAAATCAAGACGGAGGCAGCAGGGGAGAACGCAGATGCGCGCGCACACACAAGAACCTTCACATACACACCTAACTTAAGCTGCTAATAAAATCCTGCCTTACTTTAGCACACTGGGGCTCGCTAACTGGTTCAAGTCAAGTCCAAAAAACACAGATGAGTCTCTTCTCTCTGTCGGCACCGAAACGAGTCCTGGGACTTCTTATTTTAGAGCCCTCATTAGCAAACGGCCGGGCCCAGATGAAGAGCCTCCACCTTCCAGTCCCCTGTCAGAAACCACACGCACGTGCACATACACGCGCATGCACACCTTGTTCCTCACCTCTCTATACTGACGGGCCTGTCAAACTTGAAGAGGATGTAGTCTCCTGCAGTGGGGTTGATGGCCCAGAAGAAGTCTTCTCCCAGGTAGGTCTTCTCCAACGTGTGGCCCTGATAGACCTGCACAATGTTCATGTTTTGTCATTAACACGTGGTAGTCATTAACATGTGATTGTCTTTAACACGTGTTGGCCATTAACACGTAGCAGTTATCAACACGTAGCAGTTATCAACACGTGGCGGCCATTAACACATTGCGGTCATTAACACATTGCGGTCATTAACACATTGCGGTCATTAACACATTGCGGTCATTAACACATTGCGGTCATTAACACATTGCGGTCATTAACACATTGCGGTCATTAACACATTGCGGTCATTAACACATAGCAGTCATTAACACATAGCAGTCATTAACACATAGCGGTCATTAACACATAGCAGTCATTAACACATAGCAGTCATTAACACGTGCCGGTCATTAACATGTGCCGGTCACTAACACGTGCCGGTTATTACCATGGTGGTAATTAATACGTGTTAGTCCATAATACAACAAAAACACAACAAAAATACATAAACAAAGTGATGACTGATGGACTTTATTCTGTATTTTAATGGTATCGTTTTCTGGGAATGTTGAGCTATATCCTGTGCTACAATATACAGTTAGTACCATTTACTAGGTTTTAAATAAATGCTAAATACTGATTACATCCAAAATAAAAAGGTGGTTATGGATGGCTGAATAGTATGTTTATGCACAACTGCAAGCCTCCTAAACCTTGAAGGATCCTAAACCTTGAGGTTCGCGGGACCCATCTGTGCTCTGAATCAGCCACAAATCTCTTCACAGTACGATGATCACGCTTAAGTTTTTGTGAAATATCAAATGTTTTCATACCTTGTCCAAAGCATTGCACTATTTGACTATTTTCCGCAGCAGAGAGATCCTTTTTCCTTCCCATATTGCTTTAAACCTTTAGCCTGCTTAATAATGTGGAACATCCTTCTTAAGTAGTTTTCCTTTAGTTGGGCTCACCAGGCAAACTAACTACTGAACCTTAATTTCTAATTTGCATAATAATTTGGAACATTGTGTATTTCTACCTTTATTTGCTGACATACGAACAATGTTGGGCAAGTATAAATAATGTAATAAGAACTATTACCCTACCCTAACCAGCCAACATGGAAATGTAAAAATTTCCAACTAACACAATGTGTAAAATATGTAAAATGTGTGAAATGTGTGAAATGTGTGAAATGTGTGAAATGTGTAAAATGTGTAAAATGTGTAAAATGTGTAAAATGTGTAATGTGTGAAATGTGTAAAATGTGTAAAATGTGTAAAATGTGTAAAATGTGTCAAATGTGTCAAATGTGTAAAATGTAATGTGTGAAATGTGTAAAATGTAATGTGTAAAATGTAATGTGTGAAATGTAATGTGTAAAATGTAATGTGTAAAATGTGTAAAATGTAATGTGTAAAATGTAATGTGTAAAATGTGTAAAATGTAATGTGTAAAATGTAATGTGTAAAATGTAATGTGTAATGTGTAAAATGTGTAAAATGTAATGTGTAAAATGTAATGTGTAAAATGTGTAAAATGTAATGTGTGAAATGTAATGTGTAAAATGTCATGTGTAAAATGTGTAAAATGTAATGTGTAAAATGTAATGTGTAATGTGTAAAATGTAATGTGTAAGTACCTTGAGAGACGTGGACACTTCAGCAGGAGGGTTCACGTGGATCTTATGTAGCAGAGGCTTCAGGAAGTCCTTATCCTAAACAGGAAGTCATGGGTACAGTAACAGGAAGTGAGACACCAGCAGAGCTGACAGGAAATAAACTATTGAGGGAGGGTAATCTCATGGAAATACATTAGGTTTGACTTCGGCATACAAATATGTGTATGTTTGATTCTGGTCAGGGCATTTCTGATCATGCCGGTACCTTGCTATGTAAGGCCACTCCTTGGGTGCAGATCAGAAATCTGTGGCAAATGTGAAATCCTTCTGCGCAAGTACTGACTAAAGGCTTCCACGATGAACAAATTGACGGCTCAGTGACATCAAACGTGAGCGCCCTAGACCATTCAGGCTCAGGGGGAATTGAACATGATCAATTGGGAGGGGAGAAAAATGGGTGAAAATAAAAAGTAAGAAATCAATAAATGTTTCTCGGAAAAGCACGGCTTTCCAGGACATGGTGCATTTTCCTGAATGTTACGGTTTCCATCGTTAGGATCTGATTTAGAAAATGTTCTGTACTCTGTGGTGGAGTGGAATGTGTAAATAAGCATGAGAAAAAACTGAAGGTGTAACATTAGTTTAGATCACATTTTATGGTCACAAAATGATTAAGACTGGACTTTAGATAAAGAAGTATTTGGTTTAGGCCAGATGTACCAGTGACTATCTGACGGATCCCTGAGAGATGATTAAGACTGGACTTTAGATAAAGAAGTATTTGGTTTAGGCCAGATGTACCAGTGACTATCTGACGGATCCCTGAGAAATGTCAGACATTAGGAGGGGCATTGTACTCACTGTGAGTTTCTGGATCTTTCCGGCCAGAGAGGAGTGCAGCCCCACATGCTGGAAGAGAGACGGCCTGAAGCGAACACGCAGGCTGGACTTCTGCCTCTCACAGTGCTTCTGCATGGAGGGCGAGGAGATGCAGAAAAGCAATGAACACAAGGTAACCCAGGAAACAACTGTAACCCAGGAAACAAGGTAACCCAGGAAAGTCAACAGACTGGTTGTTGGGCAAAGAAGAAAGAGAAGGAAGAATGAAAGTGCGCACACACCGCATCTTTCTCCGGGTTGCACACTTTGACCCAGAGGATGTGGTCCAGGAGCCAATCAATTGGCTTCTCCTTGTAGAACATGAAGATGAACTCTACAATCAGGTTGAGGTCAGGAGCCTGGAACATCTTACCTGAAAGAGACGAGAGTGATGGACAGAGAGCGTGAGGAGAAAAGAGACAGGTACAGAGAAAAGAGTGATTAAAACAGGCAGATTGGTGTTGGAGATTGAGAGGTAGGGAAAGAGGGGTGAGAGAGAGGGGGGGGAGAGAGAGAAAAAGAGCAGACTAACTATTTAAAATCTGTATTGCTTTGAAAGCATTGTGTCATTGACTGACCCTCCTTGAGTTTAGCTGACTGTAGCTAGGGGTCAAGGAATCCCTGTTAAACCTTAGCTTTAACCATTCGCTAAGGACCATTAATTGCTGACTAACAGCATGCCAGAGGCTTTCCTACAGTGTGTGTGTGTGTGTATACTGTGTGCGTATGTTACCAATGAAGCCAAGCTGGGAGAACTCCAGGATCATCCAGTCCTCGGAGGAAAGCTGTAGGGCAAAGTTCTTCATGGTGGCAAAATAGTTGGGCTTGGCTACAATGTCATCTTCCAGCTGTGGTGGGGGCAGAGTTAGAAGGTGGGGGCAGAGTTAGGAGGTGGTGGGGGTAGAGTTAGGTGGTGGGGGTAGAGTTAGAAGGAAGTGACAGGCTAGTGAATGTTGACGCAAACATCCAGATACCACAGCCACCGCTGACGAACACAGAAAGCCACGCTTGTCTGTAACATAGCTTGACTAATGCTAAGCGGCTAAGCACTGGGGTTATACAAGTGGTATGGTTGTCTACTGCCTGTGAGCACTGTATTGTGTCTACAGACTTAACTACCCGGTGGCGATAAAAGCACTGTGTACCTCAATACTATCCTCCACTGACGGGAGAAAATGCGAACGCAAGATAGAAGATAAAAACAGAAGGAACAACTGACAGGGTAAATAAATACACTGCATTCCAAATTATTATACAAATCATATTTTACACTGATATTCCTAAATAGTCGATGCAAATGACAGTCAGTATAATTTTCAAGTCACCAACCTTTAAGGTATAAGCCGAATTTCATTTAACAAACCACCCAACGAAAACAGTATGCACTGTTCCAAATTATTATGCACAACAGAGTTTCAAAACATTTTATATGTTGTAAAGGACTGAAAATGGTCATTTGTTGAATTTGCAGAATTAGGAGGTCATATTTACAGGTATTTGAAGCTGCTGGTTTCTCCAGAAGCTTGCAGTTGTGCATATACCTACTATTCAGCAGAGGTGGACATTTACTTGAGTAAAGGTACTTTTCTGAGTAACTCTGAGTTCACAAGTTTCGGGAAGTCCCTACTTAAGACCAAATCGATGAGGTAAAAGGAGTTCACATCTTACCGGTGACCATGATTGATATTTGTATTACACTTTCTAATTGTTTTATAGGTTACTGTTAAAATATGAACTCCCTTTACCTGATCAATTTGGTCATAAGTAGGGACTTCCCAAAACTTGTGAACTCAGGAGTTACTCAGAAAAGTACTTTTACTCAAGTAAATGTCCACCTCTGCTGAATAGTAGGTTTATGCACAACTGCAAGCCTATGGAGAATCCAGCAGCTTCAAATACCTGTTTGCTAATGGCATTTTAACAGCATTTTAACAGCTGCTCTCTTAATCCAATAAATTTGTCTGGCAGTAACCTTCCTCATTATGCCTTTATCTGCAAAAACCCATCTGTGAATCAGCCACAAATCTCTTCACAGTATGATGATCACGCTTAAGTTCTCGTGAAATATCTAATGTTTTCATATCTTGTCCAAGGCATTGCAATATTTGACGCTTTTCTGCAGTGGAAAGATCCTTTTTCTTTCCCATATTGCTTGAATCCTGTGGCCTGCTTAATAATGTGGAACATCCTTCTTAAGTAGTTTTCCTTTAATTGGGCTCACCTGGCAAACTAATTATCACAGGTGTCTGAGATTGATTTCAGGGATCTAAAGAGCTCGGAGACACAATACCATCCATGAGTTTGATTGCAAAACTAAATATTTCATGTTTATGACACTTAATTGCAATATGCATAATAATTTGGAACGTGGTGTATAACAGAAGGAATCTGACAGAATGAAGTACAGACTAGATAAGAAACCAAAATGTCTAGCATAGTCCTGCCACAACCTAAGGGACAGCCAATGACACTACAAATAACAGTAGAACAAACCTATTTGGCATTTTGTTTTTCCTAACAGATTTTGATGCTTTTTGGTATACTAGCACTATTAATTGTATAAATGTTTGTTGTTGTTTTGTTGTTGCTTTTAATATTAATAACATTCCCACTATTCATATTATTACTAACATAGGGTTTGGTCTGATTGCTGTAAAATATATACTTTGATGTAGTAGTAACCTCACTTTACATTTAAAGGAAAAGTCTGAGACGGAGACACAGATGAACAGACATGCAGATATACAGAGGCTGTTTAGTCTAACATACTAAACAATCCTTTACATGCCGTACAAGGAGCCAACATGATGGAAGACAGTTAAAGCCCAGCCCGGTCCCTTCTGCATGGTCCCTTCTCCAAATATGTAGCTCGCTGGTGTTTCCGTGGTAACAAACCTCTGATGCCAACGTGTTCAAGATGTGTGTGTGTTCACCCAGTGTGTGTGTTGGTAAAGTGTGTTTGTGTGTGCGTGTGTTCATTTAGTGTGTGTGTGGTTACTTCGTGTAGTACAGCTCTGTCCAGTATGTGTGTATATACTGCACTCCTGACAGGCCGATTCCAACAGGTTACCATGGGAACATATTTAGCAGGGCTAGGGGCAGAGTGTGTGTGTTTTAGAGAGAGTGTTTATCTACATGGGGGACTGAAATCCCCAGAAGGACAGTAAAAATATGCAAATGACCTTGTGTCAGTTCACAAAAGGGATAAGACTATTTCTTATATGGTACGTCATGGTTTGGGCACATTCTGTATTTTCAATGGCATGATGTTCGTTACATACCTGAACATAGTAGACCCCTTTGCTCACAGCGTACATCATGAGGAAAGAGTAGTCCAGATTCTGCTTGGTACGCCATCTGCAACACACACACACACACACACACACACACACACACACACACACACACACACACACACACACACACACACACACACACACACACACACACACACACAC
>JACXGM010012654.1:0-23784 GCA_016801145.1 Umbra pygmaea
AGCACAAACCTAATGTTACACACTTGCAAAAGTAGCATGCAAGTACGGACATTAATATACACGCTTGCAAAACGAGATTACAGATTTGTTAAAGCAAACTTGCGACCACAAACTTCATTGTACAACCACAAACCTCAACATACAACCACACAACTTTGCCTACAAGTCTACAGACTTTTGACATGTTTAATATTCCATAGATTTATAATTAATCATCAGATCAGCCAACAGTAGATCAAAATCGGGTACTGGTACCAAACGAGTGCTGATTTAATATGTCCATTCAACAATGCACAGTCATTGTTGCGCACTTTTGCGCACATAAAACGTGTCAAAATACATGCCTATACAAAACAATACACAGATTACAGTTTTTTTACTTCCACATTTAATCAAAAGGCATTCATGTTAGCAGGGATTATACGTCTCTAGTGTTCTCAAACGTCGTTTTCAAAGTAGCCTATTTCTGATGTTGAGTCAGATGGTGGCGAAAAGAGAGAACATTTGGCTATTCCAACTCATTGCACAAGAGAATAATTCTGTAGTTAAAGACGAAATCCCATTTTTCTCAGTTAATGCTTTTGTTATATTTATATTCTTTGTCATATTTGTGTATTGATTTTGAAACCAGATATATTTATCAAGTGCTTCTGGAAATTATGTCATATCTGTACTCCCGTTGTGCACCACAAAATATGATTGGTAAATAAAAGGACAACTATCAAAATGCACAGATTAAAAAGGCAAAAGCCAAGGGTTTGTTTTACAAAACAGATTTAATAGGAAAAGTTGTATCAAATACAAATCGTACTATGCCTACTGTGTGTTTTGCCATTTGTTTTGCATTTTGTTTGAACAAATTTATATAATTTGATATATTTATTTGAGATTTGAAACTATTTTGTGTATTATATTAAGAATTAGCCTATATTAAAAATCATTATTTCTCCACAAAAAATAATAATAATCGGTTGATTAATCTTTATCTGCTTTTTTGGTCTTCCGATAATCGTTATCGGTATCGGCCTTGAAAAATCATAATCAGTCGACCTCTAGTTGTTAGGACACTCCCAAAAACCAAAACATAAACCCACTTCAAAGGATACAAACAGATTCTTTATGCAAATATTCCTCAAAGAGGGCCAACCTACGCTCTGATACAGAAAACAATGATAGATTTAAGCCTTCTGCAATTTATCATGATTTTCATTTTTTTAATTGGTCTTGTTAAAATCATCGATAAAGCAAAGGGGCGTTTAGGGCGTGGTTATCGCGTTCGGTTGTACGACAAGACACCCAAAGGAGTTGGCATTTCACTTTTTTCTGGTAAGTAACGTCAAAATGTAAAAATGTCCCTGGCCCCCCTTGTGGCCCCCGCTGAGCTGACTGAATAATAAAAATAAAAATAAATACATTTCTTTATAAATAATAAGTTATTAAAATGATATGCGCTCGTGCCAAAATGTGCCCCTCTGATTAAACACTGGCCCCACCTTGGCCCCCCCAGTAAAATTTGTCTAGAACCACCACTGAGTTACGTTACATTTTGTTTTACATTTAGTTATACTAATGTTTTTTGTTAGCATCCCAATTAATATCAGTTAGCTAGCTAGATTACTCCTCCGCAACCAAGATGTCCACAGCCTCCCAGACACTGTTCAGAGAGGTGTACTGTTTTCCTTCATTGTAAATCAACCATTTAAGAAGGGACCATAAGTACGAAGGTGGCCATGTCATTATTCTTTCATCTTTAATTGCCAGGCAGTGGAGTACTTTGATGCATGCGATGGAGCATTGTCCTGCATAAAAGTCATGGTCTTCTTGAAAGATGCAGACTTTCACTCTCATCTCTTCAGTCCATAAAACCTTTGACAAATCTGTGTTCAGATATTTCTTGGCCCAGTCTTGACGTTTAAACTTATGTGTCTTGTTCATTGTAGTCAGGTTTCAGCCTTCCTTACCTTGGCCATGTCTCTGAGCACTGAACACCTTGCACTTCTGGGCACTCCAGGTATGTTTCAGATCTGGAATATGACTACACTGGAGTATGATGGGTTCCTGGTAGCTTCACGTTTGAGTCTTCTCAAATCTTTGGCAGTTATTTTGTATCTGCTTTTCTTAACACATTTCCTGAGACCCTGTTGACTATTTGCAACAAAATGTTTGATGGTTCTTTGATCACGTCCCAATATCTAAGCGATTTCAAGAGTGCTGCATCCCTCTGAATGACAATTTATATTAATTACTTTTCTGAGTCAGTTAAATCTCTAGTTTTGGCCCATTTTGCCTGAGGAACAAAAGCTGCCTAATAATTATGCACACCTTGATATAGGGTGTTGATCTCCTTAGGCCATACCGTCCCTCAATACAAAAATACATATCACCTGATATGTTTAAATTTGGTAAAAATACTGACTGTTCTGCAAATTTGTTAGGATAACCAGGGGTAGTTTTATGGTTGATACAGTATGTATCAAATAGCACTGACTTGGACTCAAGTCTCACAAGTCACCAATAAATTGACTTGTGACTTGTGATTTGTTCAAAAGACTTGGGACATGACTTAGACTTGTAGTCATTGGGCATGTGCCTTAGACAGTAAATGTAGAACAGATAAAACTAAGAATAAAACCTGTCTTCACACCCTGTTCTCGTCATGCTCAAGGTCTGAAAGCTGAAGCTTTTGAATGTCGCCTAGGTATATTTCTCACTACCAATCAAGGGACAGGAGGGGCAGGGACAGGGGATGGTTGGTGCTGCATATCTAGCTCATTGTCAATGATGTAAATGTTGTGAATAGAAGAAATAGGTAACACTTTATTTTGAGAGTCCATCAGTAGATGCTCTACATATTATCTGCATACTGTCAACAACATTTTAACAAACTATCTACTAACACTAACCCTAATCCTAACCTTAACCATTCCCCTTATGTTAAACCTAACCTTAACCATTACCCTAAAACATATTCTAAACTTACCCCTACCCTTAAAATACACAATTAGTTGCTTATCAACAGATGGTTTGTTGAAAGTTTGTTGATAGTCATATCATCAACAAACTATCTGTAGAGCACATACAGATGGAATGTCAGACTCTCCAAATAAAGTGTAACCAAGAAATATAATAATTTTGAGGCCAAGTCAACACTGTGAACTAATTGTTTTGTTCCTCAAACCATTTCTGAACATTTTTTGCTTTGTGGCAGGGTGCATTATCCTTCTGAATGAGGCCAATGCCATCAGGGAATGCCATGTCCATGAAAGGGTGTATATGGTCTGCAACATTGCTTAGGTAGCTTTGTATGTCATAGTAACATCCACATGAATGGCAGGACCCAAAGTGTCCCAGCAGAACATTGCCCAAATCATCACACTGCCTCAACCAACTTGCCGTCTTCCCATAGTGCATCCTGGTGCCAGGTAAGCGATGCATATGCACACGGTTATTCAAGTGCTGTAAAAGAAAATGTGATTCATCAGACCTTTATCCATTGCTCTGTGGTCCAGTTCTGATGCTCATGTGCCCATTGTAGGTGCTTTGGCAGGGGACAGGGGTCAGCATGGGTACCATGACTAGCCTGCGGCTATGCAGCCTCATACGTAACATACTGTGATGCAATGTGTGTACTGACAACTTTCTATCAGAACCAGCATAAAAGTTTTCAGAAACTTGAGCTACAGTAGCTCGTCTGTTGGATTGGACCACACAGGCCAGCCTTTCCTCCTCCCGTGCATCAATGAGCCTTGGCCGCCCATGACCCTCTCACCGGATTCACTGCTTTTCCTCCCTTGGACCACTTTTGATAGGTACTAATCACTGGAGACTGGGAATACCCCACAAGAGCAGTTTTGGAGATGCTCTGACCCAGTTGTCTAGCCATCACAATTTGGCCCTTTTCAAAGTCGCTCAAATCCTTATGCTTGCCCATTTTTCTTGCTTGTAACACATCAACTTTAAGGACAACATTTTCACTTGCTGCCTGATATATCCCAGCCACTGACAGGTGCCATGATAATGAGATTATCCGTGTTATTCACATGACTTGTCCGTTGTCACAATGTTATGGCATATTGGTGTATAAACACCATCCTACTATGGTGATGAGTTTCCCCTAAGGTACAGAACCTTATGCCAAACCTTGTGTCTCAGCCTGTATCATTGTACATTTTGATCATGTTATTCCTGTATTACATTTTTCGTTAAGTCACGTGGATTTTCCTTTCCGAACTGTGTTTTGAGAGTTTAATACTACTACTTATACACACACATATATATATATATATATACACAAACACATTCAGACACAGAACTCAAGACATTGATCCTATGATTTTGTTTTTGGAAAACCCAGTCTCCTGACATGGATAGTTTGTGTCTATGAACCCTTGGGGGTGGCAAATAATTCTGGTTCATTGTGGTCTGGTGCTGGTTCTGTGACTGCACAGATAGGTCTCTTGGGTTGTCAGGAGGAGAGTTTGATTTTGTTTATGTTTGTATCCTGCTAAAATGTCCTTTCTCTGGAACAAAATGCTTGGTGATTGTGGAGCAGTTGGTACCCATATTAAATTCCTGTATTGGAATGTCCAGGCTTTGAATAACCCAAACATGAGGTCCTTGGTTTTCTTCCATCTAAAAATGCATAAAGCAGATGCATTTTTAAAAATAAAACACTTCTTTTATTGGTCAGATGAAATATGCTAATTATTTGAGAAAGGAATTTTGGGTTTTCATGAGCTGTATGCCAAAATCATCAGTATTAAAACAATAAATGACCTGAAATATTTCAGTTGGTGTGCAATGAATCTAAAATATATGAAAGTTAAATTTTTATCATTACATTATGGAAAATAATGAACTTTATCACAATATGCTAATTTCTTGAGAAGGACCTGTATATTTATAGCTATTCAATTTAAAACGTTATGAGTGATAACTTGAGCTATGCCATATAAACTGAAGTAAGCAAGACATAGACTACAAATGTCTTTGTTTAAATGTCTCCTTACCCAGATGAAAACGCCATCACGTTGCGTTTTATGGGAAATATATTTTTACACATAACGCTATAGCTCATTGGCTCTTCACTCTTTCACTCTAAAATTTTCTACTAGGGGACACGATTGGAGGTGTTTCCAGGACCCAAGCTCAATATATGGCTATGTAGTTCTTTTTCAAAGAGGATGTAGAAAAATAAAACCCGAAAATAATTATGCATTTTCTTTATTTCATCTAGTGCCATATTCACTGTGTACATGTATTCTAAATAAATTTATATATCCAAAAAATGTAAAGTCTTTCTTTTTAAGAAATATCAACCATTTGTATGTACTTGCTTCAGGTCCAGTGTAACAAGAACTTAACTTTTTTTGACAATGAGGTGGTGATCCTTAACAGGTTTTGTGCTATCAGATTGGAAAATGCATAGAAATGTGTCTGTTGGTTCTAGGTGGAAATTATCGAATATTGTGTTTCTGTATGTACAGGGTCTTTACTTGATATAGAAAGAATGATGGTCTTGATTATCACAGGTTTTCTTCATTTTAACTGATTGGTCACAAGTGTGTCCTATATAAATGGCTACTTTAACTATGTATCTGATACCCTGAGGAAGGTGCCAGCCGAAACGTGTCGGATAAGGGTTTTTTACATCCACTCAATCCAACAGAGTGCCTGCTCTTGAATTTATGTGCCTAGCCAGCATAATTTTTCTAAATGTTTTGGAATTCTTTAAGAAATTCCACATCCAGCCCCTTTACTAATAACAATGTTTAATGTGTCACTGGAGCTTGGTGTGTTACCTCCGACCATAACACCAGTGTCAATAGCACATCTTTCTAAAGGACAAATCCAGAGTCAATTAAACCTTTTTTTAGTATTTAAAAACGATACCCTAGACTGATTAATTTCATATACAGGGCTGTTCCTGCATTTTTTTCTAAAACAGCTGAGAGTACAGTTCAGTTGCTTCTGTATTGGATTTTACTTGAAATACCCCAAAGTCTAGATTTCAATGCAAACTTTGCACCTGCACAATGGGAATCGCTTGTAGTCGAATTTAGCTTAAGGACCTTGGATACTAGCTAGAAATTATACATCGCAATATGAAACATTTAATACGGTTCACAATATTGTCCCAGAGCTATAATAAGCCCTGCACTTCATTAGGTACAGATTTAGCCAGAATCTGCAAAAGATTACTTTTTATTTTACGTCAGCCACTCGTCCATTACTATAACTCGTCTTTCAGTTGTTATTTCCAAACAATTACAACAAAAATTTTACAATATTAAAGTTAGCAATATTCTGTGCGGCATTTTTATTCATTGTATGTTCTGTCTTCCAAGTATTCACACAAATACAAGATGCTACATTGGAGCTAATAAAGGCTGACCCGAGCCAGGTAGATAATGGTAATCAGCTCCTTACCTGTGATAATTTGGTCCTCCATCTGGCGCTGACTGTCCTTTCAAAAACATTTTTGGTCCATTAGAGTGTCGAAAGTCAAATGATCAAACAAACAAAAACAGTAATCATCATCCTGGCAGGAGATGTTTAAAAGCAAATGTGTGTCTATTGACTAAAGAGATAAAAATTGAATAATTGTGGTCCAGAGCCAGGTCCAGGTCTGAGAATTCCTTAAAATACATGCTGCAAGAACTCCGTCTGTGAAAAGTGCACCTACGTCCAGCCTACAACCTTTCTAAAATTTCCAAATTTGAGTTGTTTGGAAAGAACACAAAAGACTGTGTGGTAAAAGCACACCAGCACACCAACACAGCACAACACACCAAAGACACAGCACACCAACATCAAACCCTCATCCCGACTAAAGTATAGTGGAGGGTGCATCATGATTTGGGGTTGATTTGCTGCTTCACATCCTGGACAGCATGCTATCATCAATGGAAAAATAAGTTTTTCTTGCTGTGCAGGTCTGATCCGCAACTACTAGAAACATTTCTTTGAAGTTATTGCTGCAAAAGGGTCACTCAGTTATTTAATTCATTGGTTCACATACTGTCTCCAAACTGCATTTAAATATTTACATGTTCAATAAAGACATAAACATTTATAATTATTTGTGTGTAATTAGTTTAAGCTAACTGTTTTTATCTATTATCGTGACTTAGTTGAAGATCAGATCAAATTGTATGACCAATTCATTCAGAAATATTTTTTTTGTCACTGTATGTCACAGTAGACCTATTTTACCATGAAATAAAACTAAACACTGTAAGGCACAGGTATTTTTACATGGTCAAAAAGGGCTTTCCCACGATATCCCATCTGTCCACCTGATAGATTTGTTTTACTTCCCATTAGCCCCAAACAGCTGTCATTTCCTCTCCCCTCTCTCTCAGGAGGGGGTGAGAGAATGAAAAAGGGGAGGGGGGTTTGCCATGTTTAGACCCTGGCCGGCTCCTCGCACAGATAACTGAACCCTTAGTTAGTTCAACTACTGCTACTGTACGTCATGGAGAGGGGTACCTGCCTGGGTCGGTCTTCTGCAGTACAGGTGGCTCAAAAACTGTAAGTGTATTTTTCACCTAGCAGATTATGAACCTTATATACATTGTTTAAGTAGTATTTTGGAAAGAACTCTCAAATAGCAGATGCAGGCAGACCATGTGACTTTTCAGATAGCCCCTTTTGATTCAAGAAAGCCTTGCTGATTGTCAGTTATTGAAATTGCTTTAATTACAATTTATACTTTCAAAGTGGTTTTCAATGTCTTTAGACCGTAGCCAGTTTCAGTTAAAAGTAAAAAAAATGAACAGAGTCTAATTGGTATCAACAGGTCCTAATCATTTTGAAATATATTTGTTCTGGCATTCTTTTGTTCTTAGACTCAATTAGAAAATAGAGATTATTTTTAAAGTAGAGCTTTGGGTCAGATTTGAACCCACGCTGCAGCAATATAATGCATGCACATGGGAGCTTAGTGTTACACAACCCTAAACAATGTCCTGAAGATTGTTTACCATGAATAAATATTACATAAAGGTGCGTTAATGCACGGATCTTCACATGACCAACACAGAAGCAATGTCTTTAGTACAATCTTACCCAGCATATCCTACAGAAGTTAACATTAAAACTTTCTTTACAGAAACCAAACTCTGGAATGTACTGAAGACGTATTCGATGAAGACTAAATTGGCATGTCCCATTTTCACTCTTGCCAGTTTGAGATTCATGTGAACAGATAGTTTCTAAAAGTAGTCTTGTCTGCTCCCAGCAACCCGACACTAACCTACGTACAGGTCACATCTCTTCCGTGTTTGGGGTCAGACAGGCTTACAGTGCGTACAGTATGTTTACAGCATGGGTATGTGTGTAAGTGTATTGGCATGCCAGATTTTTTACAGCAATAAGCCTGTGTCATCCTATAGGCCTGATAAGTTGGGTTGTTTTGAACCGCTGGAGTCAGAGGATTCAATGAACGAAGAGGACCCCAAAGAATACTGCCAGGGTGAGCTATGTCCGTACTTAATCTTTTTTTCATCCGCAAATGTACACTGAACAAAAAATTATTATTGTTCTCATGTTTCATGAGCTGAAATAAAAGATCCCAGAAATGTTCCACCTAAAAAAAAGCATATTTGTCTGGTGAATTTATTATTTACATTTACTGGTTTCCTTAGACAGTATTAACTGCAGTTGGAGCACATAGCATATTTTTGTTCATTGTAGTTCTGTTCTATCCATTATTTCTGACATAAAAATTTTTCACTGCAATTGGGTAAAATTCTGTATTTTTAAATAGGGGGGTACCACCCTGTTCACATTGGAGACACCTTCAACAAGAGGTACCAGGTTGTGTCTAAGTTGGGCTGGGGATACTTTTCCACAGTTTGGCTCTGCTTGGACCTCAGGTACATTCACCGTGTTGGTGTGTGATCATGTATTTCAATCATTCCCTTCTTGGTGTATAGAAACAGCTGCAATGTGAGCGAGGTCATCTGTGTGTCTGCAGGCTTGGCAGGAGAGTGGCTGTGAAGGTTTTGAAGAGTGGAGAGGGATTCACGCAGGCTGGGGAAGACGAAGTGACTCTGCTTCGTTGTGTGAGTCTCTCTGTTCGAATTTTTCACCTCAGTTTAATTTTCAGGACATGAAAGTAACTATTTTATTGTGACTTAGTCCCTCTCATGTCTTGTTCATTCCCCAACCAAGTTCATATTTTAATACCTCCCTTGAATTTATTGCTTATTATTTTTGTACCATGGCTCATACAGTGTCTGTACACTATAGTATGAATCCTAATTTGAACCCCTACCTCCCAGCAATAACCCTTTTCCCCTCAGACGAGTGGTCCTATGGCCCGTCATCCTTACAGCCGAAGGATAGTTCAGCTGCTGGATGAGTTTAAAATTGCCGGCGTCAACGGGATCCATATCCTTCCTGAGACAACGATAACACATACTGAAAAAAGAACCCTATTGAGGTGAAGTTCAAATGAGTTTGGTTCCTTAGCGTGCTGCTCCAGACCTATGCCTTGTTCTGGAGCTTCTGGGTCCCGATCTGCGCTGTTGGCAGGTCTGTTTTGGAAACCCAGGGCTGTCGATTTCCTGGATAAAACTTGTCATTGCTCAGGTAGGAGAGGCTTTGTGGTCAATAGAATCTGCTGTTGCTGTCGTTACTGCTACAGAAACTCAGAATGTTAAGCTAAATCGCACCTGTTTTGAACTAAACCAGTATTTCTACTACATTGTTAACATGTGGATGTACCTCTAGTTTCATGTATGTGTTGTATGGGATCACAATGATATAACTTGTTCTTTGTAGGTTCTTCAGGCTTTGGACTACCTGCACACTCAATGTAGAATCATCCACACAGATATCAAGCCTGAAAATATACTGCTGTGTTTAAAGGAGCAGGACCAAAAACAAACAGTAGGGGGCAGTGTATGTCCTCTGTTTCCTTTAAAAGATGCAAACTCCAGAAGTAGAGCAGGTATTTTGATTTATTTCACCTTTTATTTAACCAGGTAAAATGAGAACCAATTATAATTTACAATTACAAAGTGGACTAGATATGAATATTACAAGTTAATACTCATTTACACATGAACACTGCTGTAAAAATTGAGTAATAAATACATTAGACAAGGTAGTGTTCCTTGCTGCCCAGCTACATTTTACTGAGTATGGTTGTGCTACTCAGCAGACAAGATGATTTTCAATTCTAATACACATGAATATTTTCTCAAGGGTAGTTTTCTGTTTTCATGTCACCTTCACCTGATTGTGTAGAGTGTACTTTTCAATTGAGATCAGCTAGCCGTCTGTGCTACAGCAACAAAATAAAAACCGAAGAGGTACTTTTATTATGAAAAATATTACTTTGTGTCAAAACAGGTAAAACACAGAAAAAAAAGAGGGATTAATGTCTAATTAAAGGCTTTAATACATTTTTCTGAATAAGGACACTGGCCAGTTTTTCAAAAGACATGTACCTGGATTTCGCCTATTGGATAGGATTAAATGTATTGAGATGGATAGAACACGAGTACTTATTTCAAGTCAATGATTGGTTGTTTCTCTTCTTTATACCTTTGCTACATTAATCCTAACCATTATGTATAAATCCAGGTTGATACATTTTAAAAAAAAATGTCCCCAGGTGTCTGATGTTTCGACGTCAAACTGATGTCTTCCTCAGAGTGATCTGAACATTGTGCTTAGCTGCTATTTATAGCCTCGTGGCCTACTGAGAAAAAACGACACAAACATAAAAATAACATGACTCACGGTGAATTGCAAATAACTGCAAAGTGTACTGCTGAAGTATTTAAATCAGATTTTAACCTCATTCTCTTAGCAAAAGATAGACAGCCCCTACAGGAGAAGCACTGGTGTGGTGACTGGTAGAGAGCTTTTGGATTCTAAAGCCTAGGTTCTAGCAGTTACAAGTGTTCTATTCTAGAGGAACAGCAAAATAGCCCTTTTAGTGAGTCTTTACTCTTGAGAGTGAATACTTAATGTTGTTCTCTCACTTCCTGTCTATTCAGAGAAGGACCTCGTGACTCCCATCAGTGTGACGGAGATCCCAGTCAAGATTGCTGACCTGGGAAGTTCCTGTTGGGTGGTGGGTTCTGATCAGACAGAATCTAGTTGATCTGCATCAAAATGCCATTAGCACAAAATGTTTGTTTGCTAATATTGCCATACTTTTACATTGCTAGATGTTTTTGGCCTTAATTTCACCTTAATTTTTAAGGAACAGCTAAGCATTTATCAATTTCACGCACTGTTTAAATGTAACCACTAACAAATGTATAATCACATACTGTTGTTCACTGGGCCTGTAGAAGCCTTTTTTTACAACCCACCTTGAACCTCTACTGTATGTCCAACAGATGTCACTGTCCTAATATTTCTAGCATGGCCAATCAACAGTCTAGGATAAAACAAGCAGGCTAATCAGCATTCTAATTACAGTACTGCTCACTTCAGACCGGGAACACCACACAAGAGCTGCAGTTTTGGAGATGCTCTGATCCAGCTCAAAGCCGAACACTTCAACATTGAGGACAAAATATAGAAGCAGGAAAAATGGGCAAAGCGTAAGGATTTGAGCAAATTGTGCCGGCTAGACGACTGGGTCAGAGCATCTCCAAAACTACAGCTCTTGTGGGGTGTTTCTGGCCTGCAGTGGTCAGTACCTATCAAAAGTGGTCCAAAGAAGGAAAAGCAGCGAGCCGCCGAAAGGGTCAACGCTGGCCAAAACTCTTTTGATGCAAGCGGAGAGCAAAGGCTGGCCCGTGAGGTCTGATCCAACAGACAAGCCTCTCTAGTTCAAATTGCTGAAAAAATTAATGCTGGTTTTCAGGGATGTACTGGAACAAATATTATTCCTGGGACTTTGAGAAGGAGCGACCGGCATGGGGGTGGGGGGGTGGTGGTGCGCACTTTGTGTCTGTCGCTCCCTGCGTCCATTACTCACTCTGGGATCTCCTCATCTAAATATAGAGGAACTCTCTCTCGATTTGACGGCCGGGCCAGAGCGCTGTTTTGCGCTCCTGCGGCTGCAACAGCCAGTCCATTTCAGCCTACTGTCACCTGTTTTAATACGTCCAGGACTGTAACTGGCCGACCGGCATCAAAGTAAAAATCTCCCGAACATCCCGATAGCCAGTCCGCCCATGCTGGTTTTGGTAGAAAGGTGTCAGAACACAATGCATCACAATTTGTTTTGTATGGGGCTGCTGTTTTGGTAGCAAAAGGGGGATCTACACAATATTAGGCAGGGGGTCATAACGTTATGGTTGATCAGTGTATGTTAAAAATTACATTTGAGGCTTTTGAAAATGATTATCAAAACAACAAAAATTGTCCAACATGTGTTTAGTATCACATAAGAACATTAGGCTAATTACATAACCACTGAATAAAGGACTCCTCGGCTGGTACCCCACTAGGGGGCGTGGTCTATAGTGGTCAAGTTAAACTCTGCTTAACCGAATGTATCTATACACCCACACCATTCTGTTGTTGGGGTACGACCACACCTTCATCAAAAACAGCTTATTTGTGAACTAACATTTTGATTATTATAATAACAATTGGCATGCATCCTGGTTTGATCTCCACCAGTCTTTCACCTGGATGTTGCGTGACTTCATGCCACTCCTGTCACAAAAAGTCAAGCAGCTTCACTTTCTTTGATGGTTTGTGACCATCCATCTTTATCTTGAACACATTCCAGAAGTTTTCAGTGGGGTTGATTTTATAAAAATGTGCAATGGTCTCTTAAACATTTCCAGAGCTATATTTTACACTGTGCCTGTGTGACATTCCAGTACAAACACTTCTGTGAGGAGATCCAGACCCGTCAGTATCGCTCACTAGAGGTTCTATTGGGCTCTGAATATGGCCCACCGGCAGACATCTGGAGTGTGGCCTGCATGGTAAGAGTTACTAGTTTACTTTTGTCTACACCTTGACCTGAGATGCATGTGTTTCCTCTCTGATTCACTTTCCTCAGTTAAAAGTGCTCGGTTCATGAACACTACGTAACTGTAACTGTACTTTCCCAAAGTTTTTTTTTCCCTTTTAACTAGATTACATTACACTTCAAGTCCACCAGTACATTCAACATACAAGACACATTTTTTCCCAAGAACTCTTTGTCGATGACATTGCAAAATAGTTTCGGGCAAGTTATCATCTTTGTATTCTAGGCTTTTGAATTGGTCACTGGAGATTCATTGTTTGAGCCCAAAGCTGGAAAGACGTTCTCCGTGGAGGAAGGTATGTCGATATTAGGCTAAGACAATTATTGACACAGGAATCTTGTGAAAATACCATTGATGTTTATCCAGTGGGGTTTATGTTCTGTTCCCTATAGATCACATTGCTCACATTATAGAACTTCTTGGCAAAATCCCAGAAGCTGTAGCCTTGTCCGGCAAATATTCCTTGCAGTACTTTAACCGAAGTGGTAAGGGAAGGTTATGGTTTTTAAGCCATCAAAGTGTAGGAAAGGACTGTGTAACCATTGCACTGTTCTTGACCAGTTTTGCACTATTTAATTCAGAGAAAACTTTAAATATGTTTACATTAAAAGTCTCAAAGCTTCCACTTCTGACTTGCTCTTCCTCCTATCTCTCCCGTGGCATCCCAGGTGACATGCGTCGTATTGGGGCATTGAAGCCTTGGAGCCTGTATGAGGTGCTGGTGGAGAAATATCACTTCCTGCTCAAGGAGGCCTCTCTGTTCTCTGACTTCCTGTTATCCATGTTGGCCTTCCAGCCGGAGAGAAGGGCCAGTGCTGCCCAGTGTCTTCTCCATCCATGGCTTAGCTCCTGAGCCCTGGCCCCACCCATGTAGACCCCTGTAGCCAATCAATGATGTATACAACATGAACCGTCAAATTATGTACTAAGTATTGAGAGGCTTTGAAGCCACTAATTAGCCAACTTGGCACTTTTAGTATACAGTAGGAGCACTGGTCATGATAAATTAATGTACATTTTTAGGTACTGCTGTTGCTCCGATGAACTTTTTGTTCAACATTGTATTTTAAGAATGTTTTATACTGTATATAGATTGTTTATGTTTATCTCAGCCAATATAACTGAAAGTATGCAAGGTGTGGGTAATGTACTGTTTTTAATTAACAAATAACAAATGTAGACTTTATGGAATAAATACATTTATATAGCTTGCAAAACACTTTACAAAGAAGAGAACGTGCCAAGAAAGTTTTATTTCAGCACCACTTTCAGTCATCCAGGGTTTATATACACCATCGGACTCAACTTGATACCAAATCATCAGATGATCTTGCGCTCTGGCCCGCCGTATAGCATGATTAGAAATATAATCTAAGATTGTGTAGATTTTTGGTATTTTTAGCTATTTATTTGCAATAATGCCCGATCAATCAAGGCTCTTTCCCAGGTGCACTGACTTCTAAACCAGCCATTGTTGTATTAGTTATATTAACTCATTTGAAGGAATTCTTTTTAAAATGAAAACAATTGTCATTGCTGTAAGACGGGGACCCACACCAACCACACATCCCTAATGAAGTAGCCGGTGAGTTTATGTTCAACACACTTAAGGTTGGCGTGGTGGATCTTTCTGTCAATTTCCATTTAGAGAGTATTGTATTTATGTAGGAACTTTCTACCCATTTTATAAACCTTCACAGACGTTTGACATAATGACACAAGACACAGAGACAATTAAGTTGTAGCCTGTCTGTAAACATTGGCAAGAGGCCAAGCTGAAGTACAGGTCATTTAAACGGATGCCAAGCTAAAGATCATTCTGAATACTGTAATCTCTGCCTTACTTACCTTTGTCCCCCTTACATCCCTTTTTCAGGACTCTTTTTTTTTTTTTTTTAAAGATAATTGACAAAAAGCCAAATAACTTTTCCGATCTTCATTGCAAAGGGTTTAAACAATGTTTTCCATGCTTGTTCAATGACCAAAATAAATTAATTAGCATGCACCTTTAGAATCGTCATTTAGATACCAACAGCTTACAGACGGTGGGCAATTAAGGTCACGTTTATGAAACCTAAGAACACTAAAGAGAACAACTGCCCGGGGTCCCTTCTCATCTGTGTGACCATGCCTTACCTTAGGCATACTGTAAGGAGGCAATAAGGACTGCAGATGTGGCTAGGGCAATACATTGTAATGTCAGTACTGTGAGATGCCTAAGACAGCACTACAGGGAGACAGGAAGGACATCTGATTGTCCTCTCAGTGGCAGACCACGTGTAACAACACCTGCACAGGATCAGTACATTCGAACATCACACCTGTGGGACAGGATGGTAACAACAACTGCCCAAGTTACCCCAGGAACACACAATCCCTCCATCGATGCTCAGACTATCTGCAGTAGGCTGAGAGAGGCTGGACGGTATGATGAGACAGGCTGTCTATAAATTAAAATAAATTTGATCTTGAGTTCTTTACCAAATCAGCAACGTATGTTTTGAAGGAACGATTTATCTAAACAAATTCCCATATATTTGTAGCCAAAGTTGGGTATAGTTACTTTTAGGAGTACTTTTTAGTTACTTGATGAGTTCACAAGTTTTGGGAAGTCCCTAATTAAGACAAAATTATCAGGTAAATTGAGTTAATTTCTTTACAGTGACCTATAAAACAAATAGAAAGAGTAAAGAACATATCAATCATGGTCACCAGTAAGATATGAACTCCCTTTACCTGATCATTTTGTCTCAAATAGGCACTTCCCAAAACTTGTGAACTCATCAAGTAACTAAAAAGTACTCCTAAATGTAACTATACCCAACACTGTTTGTAGCAGGGAACACGTTCTACAAATGAACCGTCTATGGTACCAACATCTACATTTTTATTTCTGGACTTGGGATTATCATATATTTTACTTGCATTCAGTACTAGGTTAAAGGATCACTCCAGACCCTGAAACACCCCCCACTTGTTGTTCCTGTCATGTTTCACACATAACAGACCCTAAAAACAAACTCGGCCACTGTATACAGTGCATTCGGAAAGTATTCACAGCTCTTCATTTTGTTATGTTACACCCTTATTCCAAAATTGATTAAATTAATTATTTCCCTCAAAAATCTAATAACAATACCCCATAATGACAATGTGAAAGACATGTGTTTGAAATCTTAGCAAATTTATTAAAAATTAAAAAACAAATGTACATAAGTATTCACAGCCTTTGGCATGACACTCAAATTGAGCTCAGGTGCATCCTGTTTCCACTGATTATCCTTGAGATGTTTCCACAACCAGATTGGAATCCACCTGTGATAAATTTAAATGATTGGACATGATTTGGAAAGGCACACACCTGTCTATATAAGGTCCCAGAGTTAACAGTGCATGTCAGAGCACAAACCAAGCCATGAAGTCCAAGGAATTGTCTGTAGACCTCCGAGACAGTAATCCCAAATGAGCACAGTGACCTCCATCATCCGTAAATAGGAGTTTGGAACCACCAGGACTCTTCCTAGAGCTGGCCGCCTGGGCAAACTGAGCAATCGGGGGAAAACGGCATTAGTCAGGGAGGTGACCAAGATCCTGATGGTCACTCTGACGGAGCTCCAAAGATTCTCTGTGACGAAAGGAAAACCTTCCAGAAGAACAACCATCTTTACAGCTCTCCACCAATCAGGCCTGTATGGTAGAGTGGCAAGACGGAAGCCACTCTTCAGTAAAAGGCACATGACAGCCCCTGAAGGACTCTCATACCATGAGAAACAAAATTCTCTGGTTTGATGAAACAAAGATTGAACTTTATGTCCTGAATAGCAAGCTTCATGTCTAGAGGAAAACAGGCACTACTCATCACCTGGCCAATACCATCCTTACAGTGAAGCATGTTGGTGGCAGCATCATGCTGTGGGCATGTTTTTCAGTGGCAGGAACGTGAGACTACTCAGGATCGAGGGAAAGATTAATGCAGAAATGTACAGAGACATCCTTGCTGAAAACCTGCTCCAGAGCGCTCTGGTCCTCAGACTGAGGTGAAGGTTCATCTTCTAACAGGACAGCAACCCAAAGCACACAGCTAAGATAACAAAGGAGTGGCTACAGGACAACCCTGTGAATGTCCTTGAGTGGCCCAGCCAGAGCCCAGACTTGAACCCGATTGAACATCTCTGGAGAGATCTGAAAATGGCTGTGCCCCAATGCTCCCCATTCAACCTGATGGAGCTTGAGAGGTTCTGCAAAAAAGAATGGGAGAAATTGCCCACAAATAGGTGTGCCATGCTTGTAGCATGAAACTCAAAAAGACTTGAGGCTGTAATTGCTGCCAAAGGTGCTTCAACAAAGTATTGAGCAGAGGCTATACCTATGTACATGTGCTTATTTCCTTTTTTATTTTTAATACGTTTGGTAAGATTTCAATGCATTATTTTCAGATTGTCATTATGGGGTATTGTTTGTAGAATTTATGGGGAAATAATTAATTTAATCCATTTTGGAAAAAGGGTGTAACATAACAAAATGTTGAAGAAGTTAAGTGCTACAAATTCCTTCCAGATGCACTGTAGTTAGAGAATTCTTTGGATTGCATTCTTCCATTAAATAGGTATCTAAATAAGAGGAGTTAGAGAGGGATTCTTTTCCACAATGGCTAGTCGAAGTGACTAAATTCCCGAAGACCTGGATGATTTCAACTTTCATCAAGTGTTATTGAATGGTAATATCCAACCATACATGTTTTTTTGGGTGAACCAAGCAGCTGCATTGAGCCCAGGGTGAACTCACACTGCTGGAGTTTGTGGAAACTGCCCAGCAATGGCAACAGAGACAGAAAGGGTTTGTTTTAAAGAGTGTGACAGGGCTACATTTTAGCTTTCAACCATCTCCAGCCAAGAAAATGTGGGAGACCAAAGCAGGCAGTAGATTGTTGTTGCTTGTTTTTAATGGACAATCCGGAAAACATACATGTATTGCAGTTGCAGGCGAACAGCTGAAGTGAATATACAACTAGTATACTTATATAGCTTACTATACTCTCACAATGGCATTAACACTGACAGCTAACAGACAAGTAAAGAGCATTATCTCAAGCACATACCACACTCTTTTCACAACATAGTACAGTTACAGGTGAACAAGTAAATGCGAGTGCACAACGAGAATACTTATATAGCTTACTATGCTCTCACATTGGCATAATCACTGACAGCTAACATACAAGTAAAGAGTGTACGCATAAACTTCCAAACTCCAACAACACTCTTCACAACATAAATTGCAATAAAGTGTAGCTCATGGACAGCCTTTCCACACACATGAACAGAAAATCAATGACCAACACCTCACTCTAGTTTGGCCACAATTTATATACAGCAAACTAACTGGCTAATAAAACATGGCTGAACGTAATCAATAATCATCCGATCTACAAGATACCAGCCTAACCTAACCTAAACCCTCTTCTAGTAATGGCCAAACTAGAGAGACGTGTCACAAGCACTTAAAGGGACAGTATACATAAACGAACCAAAACTACAATGCAATGCACTGGTAATTAAAAATTATATAACATAATACATGATAAATAAACAATAAAATTAATGAGTCCGTATCTCAGCCCACACTGGGCTGGGCGTGACAATATTACACACTACTCTAGCAAAAATGTCACATTACAAATCAATGTCATAACTTACCCAAAACTAAAGTGTAAGATATTATGAGTGAACTTACTTATTTTGATCATGAGAAAAGAAATGGAATATAATATATTATTAGGCATGGAATGAGAGAACATGTAACTTACCCCACTGTTTCCATTATTACGGATGTCCTCAGATGCGCAAATGTACAGGACCTTGGTTGCCTTATTTTATGCTTCATAATGCGCCACACATTCTCAATCGGAGACGGTTAGCACCCGCACTCTCTGCTTTAAGCAGCCATGTGAGTGTGCACTGGAAAAAATAGAAATGTGACCTATCCAGTTTATATGATTTTCTGAATCATTACCATGAACAAATGTAATGACTATACAAGAATAAAGAAAAGCATGTTAAACCAACATTTGACTCACAAATGTAACCAAACATGCATTTGTAAGTAAACTAAACCTGAAATTCGTAGTTCCCAAGCTGTGGCGCCACACTGAAAAAAATTGAAATGTGCCCTATCCAGTTTATATTATTTTCTGAATCATTACCATGAACAAATGTAATGACTATACAATAATAAAGAAAAGCATGTTACACCAACAGTTTGACTCACAAATGTAACCAAACATGCATTTGTGAGTAAATTGAATGTGCGGAATTTATAGTTCTCAAGCTGTGGCGCCAAATAATTGTCCGATAGAGATATGAAGATGTTTGGTCTGTCGACGTTGAGAATGCACAACGATGCTCTACTATCAGTAAGACTCACTTGCGCAGATGGCTCAGTGGTTAGGGAGGCAGACTTGTAGTTGGAAGGTTGTTTGTTTGATTCCTGACTTGTGCCAAATGTCTTGAAACTTACTGAAAGTTGTTCTGGATAAGAGTCAGCTAAATGAAGGTAAGACTGTGTGATGTTTGAGCTTGGAAATGTAAGTTACTTTTTTGATATTGCATTCTAGTTGTCAGAGGATTTTGATCACATCACTGTTAACTCAACAAACAATCTTACGTTGGCAGAATGATGAATTTCAAGTTGGTAGAATGAACAATTGTTCGTAACGATGACAGCATTTTTGTAGTTTGGAAAATGCCTAAAACTTGAAAATAAAATGAAAAAATAAAATAAAAATGTTAATGCAGACGTTTGACATGGAATTTTGCGTTTTTGCAAGCTTTTATTTTTTACAGTGTGGTTTGGCAGCATATGTTGCTCTAAAATGTGTTAACATCTTTTTGCATTAATAGTGCCCTCACAGATGTGCAAGTTAACCCTAAGTTCAATTTGAATACTGAAGTGGCCGAAATGCACTCTTGGTTGTTCTTGAATACCTTGGCAGGCACAGCATTGTATTATGACATAAATCATATATGTTAATGCAATAAATACAATATATTTAGAAATATTCATTACCGTAGGAAATAGGACTGGAGTTATCCAGAAGCCTGAGCAAGGGATATATGGCAGCATACAGGACTGTATCAGCATAAAACTGAAAGTTACAGTTTCTTACAGTTACAGATATTATTTATATAAAGAATAAACAACAAAGGAGACAAATCAAATGCTGAGGAACTCCCCTTTGAACTGCTAGGAAATTAGACCATTGGTTGCCTGGGTTATATCACTAAGATAACTTCTGAAAATGTCCTCAGCCATTCCAAGTGAGGTAAATTTCTTAAATAAACTGGAATGATCAGCTGTATAAAATGCCAGGTCAATAAATCCACAAAATTACATTTCATCTAGTGCTCTGGCAATATAATTTACAACCAGTGTACTAGCAGTTATATTACTCTGCCCTTGCACTCTAACACTGCTGTACATATAAAGGTTATCTGAAAGGAACAATTTCTCAAACACGTTAGGATTACAAGTAGGACTAAGTTGAATGAGTATTTTAGTCCTTTACTGCAGTAAAATAGCCTTTTAAGACATCTGGAAACTGACCATGTTGTATAGCTGCAATAAAATAACCTAGGAACTGATCCATGTACCTGCAAATGTTAAAGAGTAAGAACATGCAGGAAGGAGTCACAGCCTTGATTTTAGCAGAGAACAACAGGGTATCATCCATGCCAACTTTCATCCTCTGGGAGGATGACACTGTTCAGTTCGTTTTCAACTGTGATGACCACGTCCTGGAGTGGACAGGTCTTTCCACGGAAGAAGAGTAGCTCAGCCTCGTCAGGAATCAATCAATCAATCAAATGTATTTTATGAAGCCCTTCTTTAAACAGCAGTAGTCACAAAGTATTTTACAGATACCCGGCCTAAAAACCCCAAAAGAACAAGCAACAAGTGATGCACAGTGGCTAGGAAAAACTCCCTAGTAGGTAGAAACCTAGAGAGGGGCCGGACTCAAAGGAATGCCAAGTCCTGTTCTGGCTGGACCAGGTGGGAATTCTGAAGGTACACAGCCCATTGTATTAAGGTCACATTGTTTATCAGTGTTCAATTAGTGTCCATAAATGGAGATAGGAATGGTTGGGCTGTAACCACAGTCTTTGTGTAGCATCAAAACAATTCTGTGTTCATTTGCAGGGACAATGGGACACACTGTGGAGAGATACAGCTGGAGTCACCAGGCAGAAAACGTGATCACCAACAGCAGTGACGTGGGTACCAGCACAGCGAGGTGGACACACGATGGAGATAGGAAGGAGTCATCAGGCCACATGGTCCTGAAGCATGTTCCAAGGGTTTGTGTCCTCCTAGGATCAACATGACATCAGAAACATAAAGAATGGGCATACTTTATATTTGGTACCTCGGTACAACTCTGACCCCAAAAATAAATATATGAACTGTCTCTCATCTCCATTACATAAACCAATGAAACATAAGTGGGAACTGAGAAATGACAGAATGACCCTAGTTCATCAGCGCAAATTATTGCAACATAAGATCAGGTGGCTGAGAAGGGGGAGGGTCTGGAGACGTGGTCCTGGAGAGATGTGTGTTTTCACCTGGATGTCAGAGGGGGAGAAATATTTGAGTGGCATCTCCATAGCAACACTGCAAGGAAAGGTGTGTTTCAAAGTGTTTCTTCTTTGCTAAGCACTATGAGCCCACTGTTGATCATTACAAAATGAAACAGATAGGCAAGGCAAGTTAATTTATATAGCACATTTCATACACAATGGCAATTCAAGGTGCTTTACATGAACAGGAAAACATAAAAATTTAAAACAGATTAAAGATAAAATTAAAGCAATTAAAATGAAGAAAAAAAAAGTTTGGATTTTTGTTGGAGCAGATCTGATCTCTTCTGGGAGCTGGTTCCAGCTGCGGCTGGCATAATAGATTCTCCACGTTTTGAGTGAACCCTTGGTATCTCTAGCTGATGTAATCCTAATGATCTGAATAGTCTGTTGGGTTTATATTCAATGAGCATATCTGCAATGTATTGAGGTCCTAGGCCATTGAGTGATGTATATGCCAGTAATAATACTTTAAAGTCTATCCTAAATGTGACTGGGAGCCAGTGTATAGACCTGAGGACTGTCGTGATATGTTCATATTTTCTGGTTCTGCTTAGAATCCTGGCAGCAGCATTCTGTATGAGCTGTATCTGTCTTATGGTCTTTTTGGGAAGACCAGTGAGGAGGCCATTACAATAATCCAACCTGCTAGTGATGAAAGCATGAACAAATTTCTCTAAGTCTTGTCTGGAAACAAAGCATCTAATTCTTGTGATATTTTTAAGATGATAATATGCTGATTAAGTTATTGCTTTAATATGACTCCTGAAACTAAGGTCAGACTCCAGAATCACACCAAGATTCCTGACTTGATCTTTAGTTGTTTGACCCCTAGCATCAAGGTATGCGTTCACCTTGAGAACTTCATCTTTGTTTCCAAATGCAATGACTTCAGTTTTCTCTGAAGAAAGTTTTGGCACATCCAACTGTTAATTTAAAAAATGCATTGGCATAGGGAGTCAATGGGGCTGTAGTTGTTAGGCGATAGGGCTAAGTAGATCTGGGTGTCGTCTGCATAGCTGTGGTAAGCAATTTGTTTCTTTCTCATTATTTGGCTTAGTGGAACATGTACAGGTTGACTAGGAGTGGCACGATAATTGAGCCTTGTGGGACTCCACATGTCATGGATGTCCACTCAGAATTATGGTTGCCTATACTCACATAGTAACGTCTCGCTTCTAGGTATGACCTGAACAATTTTAGGACCATCCCAGAAAGCCTGACCCAGTTTTCCAGCCTTTCCCGTATGTTGTCCTCGACAGTGTCAAATGTAGCACTAAGGTCGAGTAGTACCAGCACTGATAGTTTGCCTGTATCTGAGAGAGAGGAAAAGGAGTACCCACCCATCAAACTCAAAGCCCTGCCCCTTTTTTGATTTTGACAGGTGGATCTTAGGGTTCTGATTGGCTGAGCCATCTAAGGCCCGCCCCATTCCACGCCCCTTTTCCACGCCCCTTTCTCCCTCCCCTGGTGCGTTCCTATTGGTCTACGTGTGCTCCAGACCCTAAAAGGAGTTCCTTTATGGTTTAAACCTAAGGATTGGTGCGTTTGTGTGCTCCAGACCATAAAAGGAGTTCCTATGCTAGCCCTCTCTTAATGCAGCTGTTAAAAATGTTGACGAGAGGGTGCGAGACATCCTATAGGTCTGTTGTAAGTCACAGCCTCTAAAAGGCGTTCCTATGGTTAAGGCCGCCCCTAAACTGAGCTGTCAAAAAGGTTGACGAGTGGGTCCAAGGGATCCTATAGGCACGTTTAAAAGAAAATAGTTTGAAGTCCTGCCCCTCTAAGGACCAACCTCCTTACAGTGTGTGTGTGTGTATGTGCGTTTGTGTGCTCCAGACCATAAAAGGAGTTCCTACATGCTTAAACCAAGGGGCAAACTCCGAGGCTGACAAATGAAGCCAACAAGGAAGTAAAAGAAATTGCAATTCATCGAATGTCCACTTGAGGCTGGCTGCAGAAAGGAGCAATTAAAATGCCCAACTTTACAGCTGAAATTAATATGTTTATAGCCTGGTTCAAAAAATGGTTTTGGTGTATATTGCTTATTTTCCTCTATCTGTCAACTGTGGGGGGAGTGAATTTTTTTATAACTCATCCGTTTAAATGATAAAAGTTTTATAATTTGGGGGCGCGGCCTAATGAGTGACAGACGTGTTGGCGCTGTAAGACTGCTAGCGGTTTGT
>JACXGM010012655.1:0-12713 GCA_016801145.1 Umbra pygmaea
GCAGCTAGCTAGCTGTAATGGGTGGTAGGTAGCTAGTTGCTAACAGCAGACGGATAGCTAGCTATCTACCGGGGATCCAGATGGGTAGATAACTGCAGAAAAAAGTTCCGGTGGGTGGTGTGGTTCACCAGAAAGTATCGGTGATGAATTAGGAAGGAGCGATTGTAAAGAAAGATTAAATTAGAAAGAAAAGGATAAAAATGAGAAGACAAAAGGGGCTATATACACAGGACTGGACAAAAACACAACTTGCACCCTACGCCATCTTGGATGATCCCAGTGTGTGTGTCCGTGTCTTAGCTACAAAGCCCCACGTGACAGTATTATTTTGTTTTCTGGGTTCTATTAACAATAAAGAACGTTGTATTGCATCTCCTTCGCGCCTGCCTCTATTATAACAAACATGGACAGGAAGCGTGACAATTTGGGGGCGTTTCACTGACTATTTATGGCCAACTATGGGTGTGATATGTAGCCGCAAAAGCTGCACCACGTATTAGAGTTGATTGTCATTTATAAAAAGAAAACTGTGTAGGACATGCGTGCGCATGGTTTTATAAGTCTTAATATTTCTTTGCGTACGCACATCCTATGTTTTGTCTGTACGCCACTTCTGATGCAAATCCACTGCAAAGTTTTATAAATGAGGCCCCAGATTTGTGGGATGGCGAGTGACTCGCACATGGTTCATCCAACCACAAGTTGCACAAAAAAGAAGCCGTCAACGGCTGCAATCACATTTTTTAGAAGGCAAATATTAAAAATTGAAATTTCTTGAAAATGCATGGGTCTAATTTTGTTTATTATCACAAAAAGATACACATGGGGAACAACTCTTCATATTCATAGCAAATGTCAAAATACTATCTTAATTTCAAATGACAATGTTCAATGTTCATATAGTTTCCCTAACTTAAATGGTCTCGTGTTAATGTGTGTTCTTTAATTATTACATAGTCCCCATTCTATAGAGAATGACATGTTCTGATCATTTTAAATCTTCCACATACAGAAACCCATTAGCCCCAGTATATTGCCTTTAGTGGTAATTATGTCATACGGTTTCCACCTACCTAATTTCCTTCTGTGTGTCTCCGCTTGCATTTCCCATTAGTCTTTAATTACTTCCCCCTTCTCAGGGGAAAATTGGTATAGTGCTGCCCATGATTTGTGTTAGATAAATCAGATAACCTATTCTGCCACATTTCTCTGTAGTGACTCCTCGTGTCCAGACAGAGCAACTGCAAATTCAATTGCAGAATTATATTTGGTGAACGTAATCATCTGGTGCATGATCTGACTAAAGGATTTCCGTGTTGGGTGAAAAGTGCGAAAAGAATCGGCAGCTGGGCGACATGTGGTTGGATGAACATTTTGCCCGCTTCTCACCATCCCACAGATCTGTCCAAGGAGTGGTGAAGCTGCCGACATGGCAGGGTTAGTGGAAATTGGGAAGGGAAGAAAAAGAGAAGAAAAAAAGAAAATATGTCATAAACGTTTACACTAAAAACTAGTTATAACTGGAAGTTACTAGGTAAACCCAAATCAGTCGAATGTCAAATTCCCCTACATTTACAGTATCGTTTTGACCAATTTAATCAGCAAATCTATGTCAATTTATCAAAATTATCTTTTAACCATCTAATTTTGTACAATACATGTACTCTGTTGGAAATGACAAACCATATAAAGCAAAATATTGCTCTAACACTCATGTAGTCACTGCTTGTGCTTGGATTTGCTGTGCTTCTGCTCAAACTTTATGCTTGGCTCAGATATGTTGATGTTTGGACAGATTTCCTGCACTCATGCTACATCTGTGCACTTGTGAATCTTATCTTCTCAGATTTTTTGTGTTATAACCCTGTAAAAATCCACAAACCAATAGAATTCCAGATGTAGGGTAAACCAATGAAATGATCCCTGCCCCGACTTATATTTTTTTATAAATACAGATTTTGGGGTGCACAACAGTTGTTAATCCAAAGATGCTTGGCTCAAAGCCAAAGATAATTTAACTTGCTTAACATAGCGTACATATCTGTATCATTAAAGTGTTTTAGATATTATTGTATACGAATAGACATCCATTTTTAAGAGAAGCTCACCAAAACTCAGTTTTTAAAAATATTACTGTTCTATTTAAATACATATACGCAGGTGTACTCCGTGGTCAATGAAATAATAAAGCTATTTTCTGTTTCTCTAGTGGGCGGATACTACGCATCCGGTGAAGATGCCTGTGGAAAACATCAGTATTATTTCTTGAACCACTATTTCTAACAGAGATTAATATATGTTGCATTCATACTTTATGTCCAATTCATTATCCAATGCAAGTACTCTTACTGAAATGCCACACAGCTCGGAAATCGATCCATTCATTCTGGAAATCTAAGATCATTGCGTTTTGAACCTGATCTTCCAGCCTACAAATGTGCATACTCACATATGCGATGTGTGCTGTTGAACATTCGCTCTCTGACTGACAAGGCATCACTGCTGAATGACATAATTACTGACACAAACCTGGATATGCTACTTTTGAAGGAAACCTGGCAGGTTCCCAGTGACCTTTTAAACCTAAATCTCTTAACTCCACCTGGGTACATTTATTTTTCTCAACCACGTCTTCATTGAAGAGATGGAGGTCTGGCTGTAGTCTGCCGTGAGACTATTAAAATCTCTATGATCGAGTTTAATGATGTTTCAGCATTTGAATAACTAGTGCTGAAAATGACTGGCCAAACGCCATTGGCTGTAACCTTAAATTACCGACCTCCAAAATGGCCCTCTGATTTTTCTCTGAGATTAGTGCATTACTTACTCATGTCTGTGGTAGTTATTCATCTGCTATTCTGCTTGGTGATTTTAATATACATAAAAACACTGTACAATGCAATGTATTGATGTCTGTACTGGACTGTTTCAATATAACTCAACATGTAACGTTTGCTACTCACTCTTAGGGTCATATATTGGATCCCATATGTACATATGGCTTAAATAACATAATTGTTAATGGCTCTGATTTTGCTCTCTGATATCACAAATTTATAAGCTTCAGTTGTAGTTTTCCAATACCTATATTGTAACGCCCAGCCCAGTGTGGGCTGGCGTCTACTGACATTTGGACTAAACTGGACTCCCATATATGTATATTTGTGTGTCTTATTGTTCAGTGCTATATGCTCCTGTTAATACTAGACTGGATCCATCTACACGTGCCTCACCCTGGTTCACTCCTGAATAGAGAATGATGAAAACTATGGGTCTCCGCCTAGAAAGACTATACAGGAAAACTCAACTTATTGTGTACTCTTTGGCTTTTAAAGAACACTCACTTAAGTACCCTTAATGATGCAAGATCCTCTTATTTCACCTCTATCATTAGGAATTCTAATTACAGGTACAAAACACTCTTTGCAATGGTTAACAAACTCACTAATCTACCACAACATGTTATTTCGGGCTCGGTGGGGCTGGAAAATAGCTTTTCTCAATTCCTCTCTGATAATCTGAAGTCAATAACTGCATCCATTACCAAAAACACTTTTCATAAACGTGATTCAAATGTTCATTTAATGTTAAATGATTCCGCTCACTCAACAAACTCTCTCTCTGCATTCTCTCTAACTACTCCTGCTGCCAAAAGTGTCAATTGTGAGCTCAAATTCTACATTGTGCTGGCTTGATCCTACACCTAATGTTTTGCTTAAGCCAGTGGTCCTCAAACCCTTCCATGGAGGGCCTAGTGTATGCTGCTTTTTGTTCTTTCCCTTCAATTAGAGCATAATTAGGACCTAGACTGCCAGGTGATGGGAAATCCTAACCAATTAGTGAGCTACTCTATCAGGCTTGTACAAGGTAAAAGCGAAAACCTGCATACACTAGGCCCTCCATGGAAGGGTTTGAGGACCACTGGCTTAAGCTGTGTGTGCCCCAGGTTGCACCCTTTATAACACATATGATAAACTGTAGTTTGGCATCTGGCGCTGTTCCAGCAGAACTAAAACTGGCTGCAGTGACCCCCATTTAAAAAAACCAACAGGCCTAGGCCATCTAAATATGGACAAAATTACAGACCAATATCCTACTTAAATTTCTTAAGCAAAGTCCTTGAAATGGTTGTTGCTTTACAACTGTATTCCTATTTGGATGTAAAGGGTATTTTCAAACCTTTTCAGTCTGGATTTCGACCATCACATAGCACTGAAACTGCCCTTCTTCGGGTGGTTAACGACATTCTTTTGTGAATGGATTCAGGCCTCATAAACATCTTGATGCTCCTCAATTTAAGCGCTGCTTTTGTCACAGTTTGCCATGAAATAATGATCTCTAGGCTGTCTGATATTGGTGTTACTGGCTCTGCTTTTTCCTGGCTCACTTCCTACATCAGTCATAGAAAGTCCTATATATCTATACAAGGTTTTACATCTGCTACTGCTTCACTTATACAGGGTGTTCCTCAAGGTTCAGTTCTTGGCCCATTATTGTTCATCATCTACATACATCCACTTGGTGACATCATACGGAGGCATGGACTCCAATTCCATTGCTATGCTTAGACATTCAAATCTATCTTACCACCAGCTCCGATAGACCATCTCTGCCTGACTCACTCACTGCATGTATCAGGGACATCAAGCATTGGATGTCTCTGAATTTCCTCAAGTTAAATGATAAGAAAACTGAGATATTAGTGATTGGCACTACTGCATTAGTAAAAAGGATGGACCAGTCCTTTGATATTGATGGAATTCACGTTACGCCCTCGTCATCGATTCGTAACCTTGGTGTCTTATTTGACCCAACTCTATCTTTTGGCTCTCATATTTCTTCACTTGATAAAAACTCCTGTTTCCATCTTCGTAATATTGCTCGTCTACAATCCTCTCTCACTTTCGCTGATGCTGAAACTTTAATTCATGCATTAATCACATCACGCCTGTACTATTGCAATGCCTTATTTCTTGGTCTTCCCAAAAAATGTATTGCAAGACTACAGTATGTTCAAAACTCTGCATCCACTAGGCGTTCTGCTCATATTACTCCTGTACTCCGGGGGCCGGTTGCACCAGCTGGACGTAAATAGGTCGTAACTCTACGTCCGACCTAAAATGCCCTTTACATCGGACTTTATATTCATAACTGTTACACCAGCTGTATGTAAACGCTCAATGAGCTACGCCTGGATGAAGATTCTACGCCTAGTAGCTAGCAGGCGCAGACAGGGCTTTAGAAAATTATCCATGGTAACACTTTTCTGCATAGCAATGCTATTTTAAAAATAACTAATAAGAACATGGCGCAACTTGTATTTCGTATTTACAACCAGCGGGCCTTTAGGAGAAAGCGAATTTTACATGATCGGAACAACCCTCTAGACATCTATACCGACAGGGAGTGTTTAGAGAGATTCCGCTTTAGCCGGCATGATCTGTTTGAAATTATAGATTACATTTTGCCGCAATCGGCCCATGTTTCAGAGAGAAATCATGCCTTATCCCCAGCGTTGCTAACATTGAAACCAGAGAGGGCATGCACCATTATCGCAGCCACGGTTGTTTTGCACAACATTTGCGTGGAGAAGAGCAAATTGTAGCCTACATGTTTATTATTTACAATGTTGTGTATGTTGCAGCTTCTTGCTCAATAATAATCTGTTGTTGCTCGAGGAACCTTATCTCTAAACGTAATTTATTTTTTTCAAGGTCTAATTTCTCTTTCTTTCGCAGGTTCTCAGTCTCCATATCCACTCTCTTTATTTCCTTCTCCATGAGCGTCACTTGTAGTTTGTTTACTATATCTTGTCTGGTTACCCAACGCACCCTGCTCTGACAGTGTTCTGGCCGTGACAGATATCCTTGAGGTGTTGATCGATTCATTGTCTAAAATATAACACATTGAAATAATAGGATAGGACAGCAATCCATTTTAGACCAATATACTGTATACTTGCATGAACAACTTGAAGAGGACAGGCAGATGTGTCTTTACATGCCTATACTAATATAGACTTATATAAGGCCATCTGCCAATAATATATGGTTGCAGTTTTTACCTTCATTATTAATCTCCACTACTAGGCTGCTGTTACTAGAAGTAGATGCTGAACTTTCATCAGCATTATCTCTGTCATCACACTGGCTCTTGCCATCAAGTCTTACAATTTTTTCCGCACCACTTCCACTGTCCTACAGCCAACTCCCCACACTCCTTGTTCACTCGAGCCATTATGTGTTTCCAGACATCGTTTTTTTCGGTTTGAATTAGTGTTGTTAAATTCTGATGTAAGAATTTTGCGATGTTTACTGTACATCTCTACTGTTTTCCTTATCTCTGAATCGGAAAAGTTAATTTTTCTCTTCTTTGACTCCATTTTGCTGGTATTTTATCTATCTAGTAGGTTATTTATTAGCATATAGTATAGTAACGGGATGTAGCTAATAAAGAAAATTGTGTTGCCTAGCAACTATCACCACAAACATTCCGATTTCATGAACGCACATTACTACGTCGGACTTCGCTACGTCTAGTCTTGTTTTTATTTGGTGCAATAGGCGTAAATACTACTCTCAACATCGGACGTAGCTACGCCCGATTTAGGATTTAAGCTCCAATTTTTTACGTCCAGCTGGTGCAACCGGCCCCAGGACCTCCATTGGTTACATGTGGCATCCTACATCCATTTTAAGGTATTGCTTCTAACATTTAAAGCATTAAATGGTTTTGCTCCTCAATATCTCTCTGACGTACTTCACCCTCACCACCCTGCCCGGTCCCTTAGGTCAGCTGAACTTGGTTTATTGTCCATCCCTCGTTTCCGGCTGTCCACTGTAGGTGGAAGGTAATTTAGTATTAATGCTCCTCAATTATGGAACTCATTACCTCTTACACTACGGAATAACTCATCTGTGGCTACATTCAAGATCCAGCTGAAACCAAATTGATTTAACATGCATTTTGTATAATGTAACTAAATGTATCTTTGTGACTGTAATTTATGTCTGAGTGTCTAAATGTTTTGTAATTGTACGATGTAAAGCGACCTTGAGCTATGGAAAGGCGTTATATTAATAAAACCTCTTCTTCTATGCCACTGTGAGAGCATAATAAGCTATATAAGTGTATCCATTGTGCACTCGCTTCAGCTGTTCACCTGCAACTGCATTACATATGTTTCCCAGATTGTCAATTAAAACAAGCAACAACCATCTACTGCCTTCTTTGGTCTCCCTCCTTCCACTAAAACACACCAAACCTGTGACACTTGTACTTATTACCCAACCTATTGATATTTAAAATACATTTAGTATCACATTTAATAATGATGCTTTATGTCCAACAGTACCCAATATTTGTAATATACATATTCCCATAAAAATATTACACGAAATTAAAATCCACCACATAGCAGAGTGAGCCGAGCCAGCCTGTTGTGAATGTGCATTCCAGCTGGAGCTAGTGTCAGTCCTTTGTTAGTGGAGGAGAGAAAATCTGCTGATACCACTGCACAACCAGAGTAAAAGTGACCATGTTGGAGTATGCAAGTATGTTATTAGGACTGCGCTGTATTAGCAATAGATAGTAGCATGCAACACTACATTTTCCAGTGAAACCTGGGTTGCTCAATACTTTTCCAGCAGAGCTACTGGCCTGTAGATTCTCCCGAACCACTAATTAATTTAGCTTTTCCTGCAGTTAATAATTTAAATCAGGTGGAATAGATTAGAACTAATGAGATGTAGCTACAGGAACAGCCCAGGTGCACATGCACTTAAGAAAGCTCAATTTGACATGTTCAAATGAATCAGTTTATCCATTAATACAGTAGTGTTTATTTTGAGGGTAACAAATGACAAATGTTTACAAATGTCAAGATTGAAGGGTCAACCTAGCAAGAGTGTGTCATCATAGGATTCTGGCACTCTACCCCACCTAGGAAAATGACAAGCTTGTGGGCTTCCTGGATATATATATACCAGACAGAATTATTGTGTGCACTAGAATATAAAAAGTGTTCCTCTGTATATGTTGAATATAAAAGTGTTCCTCTGTATATTCAGATTAATATAAAAGTGCCTGCACAGTAGCCGAGAACTGTTCCTAGTTGCTTGATGAGGCAGAATCATGATGTAACATTTCTCTGAGAGATCAAACTGCCTCTGTACTTGAATGAGAAATATGGATTGCAGCTGATCTTGACTCCATTCTGAGGCTTGAGGAGGTGGTTGAGTCTATTAACTCTATGCAGAGTAGCAAAGCTCCAAGCCCAGATGGGTTCCTGACCCTAGAACACGGGACAAGACAGGGCTGCCCCCTTTCTCCCCTACTCTTCGCCATCGCTATTGAGCCCCTTTCGGTGGCCTTACGGGCCTCACCCACTTTCCAGGGTGTCTTACGGGAGGGAATTGAACACAAGCCATATTTATATGCTGATGACTTGTTGCTATATGTACATAATCCAACAACGTCATTACCAACTATTCTTTCCATTCCAGAGAAATTCAGTTCTTTCTCCGGCTACAAGCTAAATCTTCAAAGAAGCGAGTGTTTTTCAATCAATCCAGTCGCGATACGGCTTCAGCAGACAGATCTGCCTTTTCAACTTAATCATTTGGGCTTCAAATACCTAGGAGTAAATGTTACTCGCTCACCGCCGGCTCTCCTTTCAGCTAATCCCCCCCCCTTCTTATTCAGTTGAAGGCCGATTTAAAGAGGTGGGGTTACTTACCTCTCTCCCTGATAGGGACAATAATGCTCTTAAAATGAATAGCTTGCCCAAATTCATGTATCTTTTCCAATATATCCCTTTGTTCTTATCTATGTCTTTTTTTACAGCAATTAATCAGGCGGTCTCCTCTTTCATTTGGGCCGGAAAGACACCAAGAATCATCAGGTTTTTACTCATCAGGTGTGGTGGGCTCGCACTTCCCAATTTTCTATATTACTATTAAACCGCCAACCTCCAGAAACTGCTTTTCTGGAAGCACTCCCCAAATACATTGTGGTGCCTGCTAGAAGGTCTTTCCTGCACCTCCTCCGCTCTCCCTACTTCTCACACATTTTTTACCTCAACAGAAATCAGCAATTTCCCTAATCTATTCTTGGATTATGTCCTGTGATAAACACTCCACTAATATACCTAAAACTGCTTGGGAGCAGGAAATGGGTCTTGAATTTTTGGATGATTACTGGGATGGAGTGATCGATAGAACAAGTTCCACTTCATCTTGCGCTCAACTTGGATTCATCAGAATTCATTACTTTAAGTCCAGATTGTCCAGAATGTATCCCACAGTGATGGATGTGTGTGATAGATGTCATTCCTCCACATGTAACCTCTACCATGTTTTTTACCTACTCAAAATTGAGCTATTACTGGACCTTTGTATTCCATACCCTTTCAGAAGTACTTAAAAATTAATTTAAATCCATGCTCCCTGATAGTGGTGTTTGGAGTCCCAGAAGACTCCCTCTCGCTGAATTATAAAAATGCAGTTATCATTGCTTTTACTACACTAATAGCCAGACATAGGATTTTGCTGCTGTGGAAGTCCTCTCAACCACCATTAGCCTCTCAGTGGCTATCTGATGTATTGTCATTTTTAAAACTTCAGAACATTAAGTATTCCATGAGGGGATCACAATCAAAATTCTTAGAAAAATTACTTTTATTTCCTATTTTAATGGCTTGCAAAGGCTCCCCTCTGATCTGAGTAAGATCATATGAAGCTCCTAGTCCACCAAGTGTAATTTATTTTCGCTATTGAATGTATTTGTTTTTATGTTAGTGTGTTGTCAGTTTTTTTAGATGTTTTGTGTGGGGTGGGGATGGGTGGCAGGGGAGGAACTGTACATCTCAGAATTTCTCCCAAATTACGTTCTCAGGAAACGATTTTGAAAACCTGAATTACGTTATGTGCCAACATATTTAGTTTTTTTTATGTTACGTGAACTGCACGTTTCGTTATTAGGCTATATTTGTACTTCTATTACGTTGCCCCTGTACATTTCGTTTAGCGGATTTATGTGAGAACATTTCACACATTCCATACATTCCATAGCGTTCGAAGTTATATTGCAACATTCACAGTTAAGGTTAGGTATGAGGATACTAACGGTTAAGGTTAGGCATTAGGTTACTAATGTTTAAGGTTAGATATGACATTACTGAGGTTAAGGTTAGGATTAAGGTTAGGGTTAACATTACAAAAAACAATAATCATCTGTGTGCATGACGCAAGCAATGTAGAACAAAACACACACAAAGTGCCAGTCTGGATTTGAACTCGTGGACGCTGGCATGCAAGTCGCGAATTTATACACCCATCCACCGTCCCCTGCCTCGACCCTAGCAAAAACTACGCTATGTACATGCTACGTCATCATTTTCCTATGTTCATATTTAATGTTATTCAAGTGTTCAATTTAGTTCCCTACAAATGTAATTGACTCTCTCATATGTTCATATTTCACATATTTAGGTTTTACAAAATAGTTCCCTCAGAATGTATTTCATGTGATTTAGGGCTGCGGGGGTGGTATGGGGGTCAGGGATTATGTTGGGGGGGTTCAAATTGTAAAAATTGTATTGATATATGTTGCTGGACACAGTATCTCTGTTGTTATTTTTTTCTATCAATCATTATAAATTAATATATGAGAAATAAGGGACTCCCCATTAGTTCTGTCTACTGCATGCTGGCATTTTTTTCTGATCTTTGGCAGTGGTCAGAAAAGGCAAGACTAATATTATTCACATAAAATGTTGTGTTCCGAAAGCTATTGGGGTTTCCCAACTGTGGGATTTCACAGTGACCGAACATTTGTTTTTCACCCAGATAATCAGTATTTATAAAACGGGTCCGGTGATATCTGCAATTTGATTGGCTAAAATTGCATTCCAAGCCTATAACAATTCCCTGATATCCGCACTGTAGAATGTTGCCTTTTCACTTAAGTGCTGTAGTAAGTATCACTACGCCCCCCTGAGGAGCTGAACAAAATAAAAAACATGGCAGACAATTCCTCTTGCTTCAAATCTCAGCACCAACTTCCAAATAACACCATCTAAAAAATAAATACGATTTTAACATTCACTTACCACAAAAAGTTTGTCACTGATGTAGACATGCTAACCAGCCACAGGTTTTAAGTAATCTAATCTTTTTTGTAATAAAGTGTTTTTTCGTGACGAAGCGATAGATAGCTAGTGGTTGTCATGTCAATACCGGTCAATACACCGGTGGCTGGCTCGTTAGCCTAATGTCTGACCTACCACTCACATTATACACACTGAGATTTCCCCATATCACGGGTTGGGTTTTTTATCCATCTAACCCTAGACCCCTTTCTTCATATTTTAAAATATCAAGAAATAGCCTACAGTTGACATCTTTATTATAAAAAATAAGAATTACGATAGCCTACCCGTTCTACCGGCGAAATTAAGATTCTTTAGACTTCTCTATGAAAACGGTTGTTTGATTAAGACTTACAAGTTGCCTGATATTATTGTATATATATATATATATGTTTTATTTATATTTTCTGTAAATTGTTGAGGCATATAGCCTACTATTGTTTTCCTACACGTCATTAGCAAATTGAATGATCTCTCTCCCTTTGTCGTTGAAATCATCCTAATATTAATAACCGGGCGGGTCAACAGACATTCGGGGTTGAGACAATCCATTGATATATATCCCGGGCTGGAGGGATTGCATGTGTTTAATTACATTTTATGTGTGCTATTACATTATTTGTAGTAACAGTACAAATTAAATTAACAGCATTTTTCTGATGACGAACGCTATTATGTTCAAATCCAACGCGACTGAAATGAATACCGCAATTTGACAACGCACGACTGTGTCAAGTGAACAGTTTATAAAAGATTTAGGGATAATCACCGACATTCTGTGCAAACCTTATAATGGATGTCGCAATGAGTAAATTTTTCCATGGTAATGTACAGAAAGGTGTTTAAACCACATATGCAAACAAAAATATAAGCAAACATTTTATTTACTAGTATAAATTACTTTTCGCATTTACTTATATTCACATACTTAATTAATTCATTTAGGCTTTTTCATGATTACAGCAATCGGTGCTGATTTTGCCCAAACTATGCCAAGAAAAAATCCATATCACCATCATGTCGTTCTTTGGGAAAGATGATAAACCTATGGAATGGAACAGATATTACCCTCGCAGTTTTTCTCTCTTAACTCATCAAATCCGAATTTAAAATTGACAGCAGAGAGAAATCTAGAAAGGATAACATTTTTATATATGACCATTTATAAATACATTGATATTTTAAACTACCATCTTCTTCAAGCCGTATACTAACACTTTTCAGCACAGACAGTAATAATCCTTGACACCTCATACAAAATATAGGCTACCAGTTGGTCAAATACTTAAGACTACAACGTAACTGCAGTACAGCAGTTTGTAAAATACTTCAGTATTTGTACTATTTAATAACCGGGAATGAATACTAAATTAATAGTTTTATTAATTATAGCCTGTTAATGACAGCACCTGCATAATACATGGAAATCTGCCCGTATTCATAAAGTTTTGTTTCCAGACAAGATTGCACAATGTGGCTTTTGATGGATGTATATAAATGTCCAGAAACAAAATTCAAATAAACGCGCTTGCACTGCAAAACTGCACAGATGTTGGCTTGACTG
>JACXGM010012655.1:12813-23885 GCA_016801145.1 Umbra pygmaea
TAATAAAATACATACTTTGCATTAAAACCAAACATCACTATACATATATTATATATATTTCTTAGTTGTGTACTTACATTATCCTAAATGTTTCCACTAACTTTCAAATCCAGAGAAATTTGTAATATAATTCGAAGACACGGGACGTTTCATTATGTCGCCCGTAAATGGCGTCATATAACCTGTAACTGCTCTAGTTTTTCTAAGTTCCAGGGAGCCGCCAAACATAATGTGAATAATGTAATAATTTTTTTAACAATATATTACTTTGTCAATGAACATATTTTTTGCCGGAGACGCTATATTGGAAGGTTGTCATTGATGACGATAACAAAACCCATGATCCCACGCAACCTCCCGACGTCATCCAAGTACATCTTTTGCTTATGTTTTGATTGAGAGCCCCCTGGCGGCCAAAAATTACATATTGCACGTTTAACCATAGTGTCATCGGTACAGTACCTATAGCAGGCTGATTGATGTTGACAGTAAGGTCTGTATCACCTAAACATTTGAATTGCATAAAAAATGCATCACTAAAGCAAACTGGGTAATGAATGCCATTTAAATTAAATGAAACTGTACATAAGTGTTCACACCTTGTTATAAACGATCTAAATGATCCGTTTTATAGGAACTACTTGATGTGTGGCATATTAACGTGGCAACAGTAAAAGGAGTGGTGGGGGGTACGTTAATGTTTCACGATAACCGCACGGCTCGTGACCATTTTCTTTCGCTAAAAATACTAATTAAAACATCAATTTTCACAAATAAAATGTTGGCAACCGTTTTATATGCGCATTAACACACTCCAGACTGTGCGTTGCCAGGGAATAACCGCACACCTCCGGCTCGGCTTTCAGCCTTGTGGCTTTCTACACTGCTGAGGTGTGCGGTTATTCCCTGGCAATGCACAGTCTGTTGTGTGTTAATGCTTACTTATATGTAGTGCATCAGTGAGAGGAAGAGTGCTATAACACTATGATGTCACAATTAAGCTATAGCTCGACCGTTCTCTCGTTAAGTGAGAGAGCTGCTTGCTCACAGACTTCAAGGGATTTATGATGTAGAGAAATTATACATATTCATATTGTTCCCCTTCCTCTTTTAGAACATTTTGGAAAATATAAATGAATACCTTTGAGAAAAAGTACTGATAGTATTATCCTTGTGGATTGCTTATTTTATTAATTGTTTAAACCTCTCACATCAATTATTGTGACTCGTCTTAAGGCTAACATTGCTCAGATTTTGTTGTGTTTGGCCCATGGGTCACACACCAGAACAGAATAACATAGACTCTGCATAGCCACTTACTATTGTATAATTTATTTTTGTTTTATTTCATTAAAAGCAGGTAAGACGTTATATTTTTGTTTCTCTCCCTGACAATCCTCTGCATTCACTGTGAACTGATAGAGAGACAGCCAACAGGAGTCAGTCTGAAACCTCATGGCTTTTTGTAGGATGGAAAAAGTAAACAAATGTAACAGTAAAATGCATAGCACTAAATTAAAAACAATTACTGTACATTAACACATCCCTGGCCTTGTTGTGGAATGATAAATTGCTTTACAGGTCAACTATGCATATCTTCACATCTGAATGTTGGCTGGCATCTCTCACACCAATTCCACACAGAGTTGCTTCCTTAGAGAAGGTAATACAGAGAATGGTGGGGGCAAAGTCATCACCCCCATCACTGGACCACACAGACATAGCCTGATGGTGAAGACCAACTTATGTAACACTGGACCAAATACTGGGACATTTGAGGTTTTTCAGACAATTCCATAAAGGACATGTCATGTTTCTCTCAACAGGTAGTTATCTAGTGGGTTGGCCAAGAACATATGGGATGATCCGCGGAGACAAAACTCCAGTAGGGGCATTTCCTTCTATGTTAATGTAAGCAGCCTGTTCTTTTATCTTAATTGTGTTAGCACCAAGTTGGCATCTTAAGGTTTGGGAACAATTAAATTAATGTAAATGTGTCAATACTGGCTTGTTTTCCATTGTTACAGCCAGAAGAAAGTGATTCCATTCAATTTCACTATAGCTCAGCTAATTATGTACTAAATATATTATCAACACAATAAATAATGAAGAAATGTGGTGTTTGTTTTACAGTAAGTGCATGTTTATTTAGAATTGCATACAGATTGTCAGATGAGTAACTTTTGTCTTGTCTTGCTTTAGGTGGTATAGGTTTTGAGCGATTCAAATACTTGCTGCTTATATATTTAAAAGATTTATCAGTAAAACAAAAAAACAATATATAGAAAATATTTTCAGGCTGAGCCTAATATGTCAGCTGACTTTATTTGTCACAAATACTAGTAATGTTACAGCAAATAAAAAAGGCTGCTTACATTGTCAACTTAGACAAAATATGGAATTGTTTTGCTGCAGAACCGAGGTCTACAATAAGGGCATCATTTAGCAGGCAAGTCCCTTTCTAGTGCTCCTTCTGGCCAAATGTCTGTGGAAAATATCTCAGAGTAATCATTCAAACAGAACAAAAAACAACTAAGGGTCCCCCAGGGTGATGTTCCTCTTTAAAGACAATCACTGATCATGCATCAGATAAACAAGTCCTATTAACAACATGAGGCATATTCAACAGGGGAAATCACTGATCATGGGTCAGATTAGTAACAGTCTGTTAACAACATTTGGAATCTAAAACTAGGAGAATCAGTAATTGTGCTGAAACAACCATCTCCATACACAGCTCCCACAGAGGACGCTAGAAGGTTGCAGCCATTTCCATTTGTACGCTTATCACCGTCCTAGGGTTTCATTCATAATTACTTTTCTCCAGGATAAAGAGGAAATTCAATTATAGCCCATAGCTCCGGCATACTGTGCAGCAATTGATAATTAACGAGAATAATTATGAGAGAAAATAAAGAACGTTGAGTTATGGGAGTGAGGATGGCTTATCTAGTTACTGCAATGTGTGTATGGCTTGGTGTGTGTCTGTTGGAGTAGATGATATATAGGGGAGTATATGTGTTCACATGTATCTTTATTCTCCATAAAACACACAAGTTTACACACAAGCAGTCTGGTGTAGGTCAGGGAGTCATTGATCGAAGCCTGTGCTGAAAGCAGGGTTATGCCCATGAGATCGGCTAGACAAACCAATGTTCACTCAGGGCGTTTTCACACCTAAATGTGCGGACCAAGGTCCGAACCAACATTTGTGTTTAATTACATTGTATACATTTGATTCCATTCTTTTTGGTTTCACATAGTGATTTTGCTAGCACACTAAAGAACTTTCCATGACATGCCTACGGTGTGTCATCACCACGTACGTGTGTTGCGTTTCCCTTGGATTGCTGAGTAAACCGGCGTGCAAAGGAACCAAATCATGGTTCAGTTTGTTTCGGACCAAACTGAAAGGTCCGAAAGTCCGGACCAAATGAGGTAGGTGTGAAAACACCCTCAGTTTCACAGAAGGCACCATAGAATATGTCATTGTCTATAGGTGGGAGACTGTGCCTGTCTGTCTTTATTTTAAAATAAAGTTTTAATAAAATTAAAAAAAATCACTTCCCTTTTCTCTTACCCTCTTTCTCTCTCTACCTCTTCTCTAGCTCAACTCACTGTTTTACCAGGGCCCCAGAAGGCATTCCAATATTGGAAGTTTAATGTGAACCTCTTACAAAATGTTGCTTTTTGCCTGAGTTTGAGCTGTTTTTGGGAGAGGTAGGGACAGTACAGTTCTCTCAGTAAGTGGTGTGATGTAGAAGATGATCAGATTTTATGTCAACCATTTTTGGCTTTTTCTACCTCATGGAGGATGTTGAAGGAGCTAGAGAGGTGCGTGAGTGAGACAGAGGTTATGATGTTGGGCCATGATGGGGAGATGCAGGTTTCAAATTTGAATGAATCGCGTAGAGATTTGGGCACCTTTTTTTCAACTGAAAGCAAAAGGGGCAAATGTAAGAGCTAGGTTTTCAATGCTAAGATGGATGCCCCCAGGTCTTTCTTTTTTGGCTTGGAAAAACACTGGAGAGATGAAAAAGATGCACTTTTTGCATTTGTCTGATGGCTATGGGCAGACATTTGTGCCATCACAAACTGAATTTGTATTGTTTAACTTGAATAATTTAATTTAAAAACTGATTATGAATAGCACAATTTGAAATTGAATTTATTAGTTTGATACTGAATTACAATAAAGTTGAAACTGAATGTAATATTTTGAATATGAATTTAGTTGCACTGAAAATTCTAATATATATATACTTTTAACATTCAGTTCTCACATTTCAAATTCAGTTCAGAAATTCAGATTTGCTCTAAAAATTCAAATTCAGGTTTTTACTGGGACAGACATCCGGGGCCTTAAGGAAAAGCAATTGAGTGCCGATGCACGAGCTCGTCCACAGACTCCACACCAGTCTATACCGCATCAGTTTTCACCATGTCAAAGCATGTCCAAAGGCGACATGTTTGTATAAACATATAATATAAGACAAAACTTTACAAGTGTAATGATCAGCAATACACAGTGTTCTCAATTTACAATCTTGTTTAATGAAATGAGGTAGAATGTTAACAGAATGAGAGAAGGCCAGCAATCCACAGAATCCAATAGAAGGGTAGGTAAACGGGCACGGTTCCAATTTCCAGGGACAAGGTTTTCCAGCCAGGCAGGGGTCGATGCACAAATCATTCAGTCAGTTCAGGCAAGGTCGATACACTGGTACAACAGAGAAAGGCAAAGGTACAAGACGGATTCCAAGGGCCGGTCATTGTTCAGAAGAATAATTCAGGCGTTACCAGATATCCAGAAAGAAAGTATAAACGGGCTCAGTAATGGCAGTGTAAACTTTCAATACCTCACAATGACTAGAGGTTTCCGAGTGGTATATAGGCAGGGAGTGCAGGTGTTTAGAATTCGGGTGATTGTGATCTGATGACTGGGGTGCGTTCATGGTGAGCAGGGGCTTGTGTGTTACCGGGTTGGGAATGGTTGTCATTCAACGTGACTGAGTCCGTCACAACAAGCTATACAAATGATAGCAGGTCTGTTAGATCTGGAAAATGTGCCACAGTTAACGTGCCTAAATGAAAGATTTCGGACCCAGCCATATTTTATTAACTTGCATCCTCAGACCAGGGCTCCGCAATTATGGCCGACAGAGCAACTAACAAAAACTATGTGGTACCAGGTAAATTTGCCCAATAGAAAAGGCGAGCCGTGTAGTCGAGTCGTGCTGTTTTGTAGCAATGGAAATGCTCTGAAGGCGAGTAGACGCGAGGCGGGTAGTGTTGAGCCGGTGTTGTACCGAAATCCGACTCCACGGACAAATTGTAATCCCCTTTGCGTAAACGCGCCTCCCACATTATTAATATGTGCTGAAGCGACAAGCGAGTATAAACGCACTTCCCTTGTCACATCAAGCGCGATCATCTCGTACATGCTAGCAGAAGTGGACATTTACTTGAGTAAAAGTACCGTATATACCCGAATATAAGACGACCCTGAATATAAGACGACCCCCCCATTTTCAGATTTATTTTTGGGGACAAAAAAGGTTTTTGGGGAAAAAATCTGGTTTTCAACAGAAAATAATTTTATTTGAAAATTCTAGTGATAATTAATTGAAAAAAACAACAACATTTTAAAACCATTAATTAAATGTGCTATAATGTAATACATGTAGCTACTGTAATAAATCCAAAAATGACGCCAATGCCTCATCAGATATTAAGGAAACATGTTAAGCTGAAATACTATATTTTATGAAAACAATGCTAATGTCAGTATTTTTTCTTTTGGAAAAGTACGTTCCGACACATAATTTATATTTATGTTTTGGCCTGTGTGTTGTTATCAACTGCCCATTTTGACAGCACGAACGGATTGCCAGGCATACCTGTAAAAACCTAAACCCATTGCGCTACAGCCATGGAAGCAGCAAGCAAACGAACGAGATCATAGAGATTCTAGACAACCAAAAAAAACAATGCATGTTTCTAAACGGTTCCATGACCATAGACGTAGTAAAACACCGTTCACTTGTCATGATTGCGCTGATCTTGTTCGTCACATTAATTTCGATTCGTTTTACATATAGCACATTTAAATATTTGGATTAATTTGTCACAAAATAAAGTGCACTCTGTCAATGAGTTCAGAAATGAATGATATAACTGTTTCGAACGTGTTGGTTTATTTGACCAACTTTTGAAGCGCTTTTCTCAAGATGATCTCTTGATCTCTCCATGGTGACAATTTATTGTTTATTTAATCGATAACACTGTCATTAATTAGCCTATTGTGTTGGCGCCCTCTGCTATTTCCCCCTGCTTTTTCCTTTTCCCCCGTGATTTTGTCTATATCGCGAATATAAGACGACCCCCAATTTTTCTGCCTATTTTTAGGACAAAAACCTCGTCTTATATTCGGTTATATACGGTACTTTTCTGAGTAACTCTAAGTTCACAAGTTTTGGGAAGTCCCTACTTAAGACCAAATTGATCAGGTAAAGGGAGTTCATATACAAACAAGTTGTCATTGTATGTATCAAACAAGTTGTGAATTTGGAGATCATGACTTACTCTGTGCTCAAACTGATGCTTGGAGCTCCAGTCGTTTCCAGTGGGAATCACGTGAACATTTACAGGATATGATTTTTTTCATTAGCATTAAATGTTACCCAGATACAATAGTGCTATTTTCTGATTGGCTATTGTGTAGCCCATTTTTTTTGTGATTGGCTGATAAGTGGCAGGCTCGACAATCCAGGGGAGACGCTTTAATTCCTGCCGGGTCCATAGTGAGAGCAGCAAATGTGTGGCGGGAGTGCGTGACAAAAGAGCGAAATGAGTGACTGTGACACTTGAGAGCCCTGCTTTATTGTAATTCAGTTTCAAATTAATAAATTCAATTTCAAACTATGCTATTTAGATTCAGTTTTTAAATTTAATTATTCAAGTTAAACAATACAAATTCAGTTTGTGGTGGCACAAATTTCTGCCCATAGATGCCCATGTGTTTTCTATGGTGGTGGAGATGAGGGAAGGGGTTGTGGAGTTTAACTATGATTTGTTCAGGACTGAGATAAATAGTAATAATAATACAATTTATTTTTAATGCGCCTTTCTAAAACCCAAAGCGCTACAGTCAATAAAATCAATAAAAACAACAAAAGACAGGAATAATACAAAGATAATCAATAGAGTAAAACACAACATACTAGTCTAAATTAGCAATTTTAAAAAGATGTGTTTTTAACAACTTCTTGAAACTGGCTAATATGGAAGCATTTCTAACAATGAGAGGAAGTGCATTCCATAACCTGGGTGCAGCAACAGAGAAAGCTCTCTACCCCATAGATTTTAATCTACATGGAGGCTGAAGAGTAAGCGAGTCAGTAGAACGAAGGGAACGGGAAGCCACGTACTAAGTCACAGACTTAAGTAGGGGCTATTTCATGTATGGCTTTGTATGTTGGTGTAAGAGTTTTAAAAGCAATACGCGACTGAACAGGAAGCCAATGCAAGCTATAAAGCACGCCTGTAATGTGCTGACGTCGTGAAGTGTATGTAAGAACACATGCTGCTGAATTCTGGATGTATTGCAGCCATTTTATTGATTTAGCAGGTAAACCAACAAATAGTGCATAACAATATTCAATCTTGAAAGTAACAAATGCATGAATAAGCCTTTCAGCATCAGGTAGAGTAATGTAGGACCTAATTTTTACAATGTTTCTGAGATCATAAAATGTAGATTTTGTAATACTCAGATGTGTGTCAAAGATTATGAGCGAAAGAGAATGGAAATAAATGTAACCAATCACTCCAGAAGGTAAAAAACATTAATGTTTATTCTGTACAGGAAATAGCAGGGAAGAGAAATGTGCAGGACACAAACATGCAGGTAACTATAAAGGCAATGTTCCTTTTCCAAGCAGGGTAGTCAGACAGGCAGTGTATGCAATACAAAAGCAGGCAGTCGGACAGGCGGAGGTCAATACACAAAGCAGGTTCTCAGGCAGGCTTTTTTAAAAACAAGGCAGTCCGTTATAAGGCAAAAGTACAGAGGATTATCCAAAAGCATAAACACGAAATATATATTGCAGGGGTCGGACCAGTTAAACAATCAAACAATAGAATGCTCAGAATGAAGACAAAATGTACTTACAATACCTCGCAAAGAGGAACTGGGAAGTGCTGGAATATATGGAGTGTGGAGTGAATCAGGTGAATAGAATTTGGGTGATGGAGTCAGAGTTATGGGAATTGTAGTTCTGAGCAGTCTTGGATAGGGAAGCTGTAGTTCTCAGGGAAGAGGAACATTACAATAAAACACTAGCATCCAAAATCATATTTAAATTTCTCCCCTTGTGAACAGCCACAGGTGTACCAATGATTAAAATCTCTGTCTTGGCATAATTCTCTTTTAAGAAATGACGGTGCATCCACGTTTTAATGTCCTGCACACAATCTGACAGAACTTTTGAGGTGATAGTAAGATCAGATAGAGAGCTGATGTAAATTTCCGTATCGTCAGCATAAAAGTGATACCCCAAACCATATTTACTAATTATTTGGCCCAAAAGAAACATATAAATAATAAACAACATAGGACCCAGGACAAATCCCTGAGGAACACCGTGACGGACTTGTCCAATTTCAGATTTGTTGTTTCCTAAGACAACAAACTGGAGACGATCACTAAAGTAAGATTTGAACCAGTTAAGCACAGTACCAGTAATTCCAAGCCAGCTCTCCAGCCTATTCAGCAGGATAATGTGGCACACTGTGTCAAAAGCTGCACTAAGATCTAACAAGATCAAGATGGTAGAGGCTCCAGAGTCAGCTGAGACAAGTAGGTCATTCATAACACAAACTAAGGCTGTCTCTGTACTGTGTCCCTTTCTAAACCCAGACTGAAAAGGTTCAAAAAGCTTGTTGACAAATGTGAGTGGAGTGGTGCAACCACAACATGTTCCAGGGGCCTCATTTATTAAACTTTGCGGTGGATTTGCATCAGAAGTGGCGTATGGACCAAATGTAGGACGTGCGTACGCAAAGAAATATTCAGATTTATAAAACTGTGCGAACATATGTCCTACGCCGGTTTCCCTTTATAAATCACAATCAACTCTAATATGTGGCACAGCTTTTGCGGCTACATGTCACGCCCATAGTTGGCCATAAATAGTCAGTGAAACGCCCCAAAATTTGTATTCATTGATTGAGAAATCATCGCAAACACAGACAAAAAATAAAAAAAGGAAATTAACTCAATGTGAAGTAGAAAATATTGTTGGTGAGGTGAAAAAGAGGAGGAAAATGTTGTTTGAAGGGCACAGTGTGCCTATTTTCAGATGCCTAAGAGTCGGCCCGTGGCCGAAATAAAAAGTGGTCAGATATCAGTCGATATCAAGGAATCTAGCGCTTCATCGCGAAAGTGTGTCTGCCACCGGTGGGGTAATATTGGTTACATTAGAGCAACATGTCTGCATCACAAATTATTTGGACATTGGTGGAATGAAAATGGTTTCAATTATTGAAAGCATTTTCATTCTCATTCGGTGCCCTTATGGCAACATGAGTGCAGTCAATAGCACCGATTAGATTTGAAAGACCGGATATAGCTGCAAATTGTGCTGTTTTGTTGTTTGCCTGTTTACCCGCCATGTATGAAAACAGAAAATCCTGTTATGAGTGTTATGAAAGGCGTCACAAATAATATGCATTATCTAAGCATTAACACACGACAGACTGTGCGTTGCCAGGGAATAACCGCACACCTCAGCAGTGTAGAAAGCCACGAGGCTGAAAGCCTAACCGCACACTGCGGAGGTGTGCGGTTATTCCCTGGCAATGCACAGTCTGGAGTGTGTTAATGCGCTTATAAAACGGTTGCCAACAATTTAATTGTGAAAATAAATGTTTTAATTAGTATTTTTAGCGAAAGAAAATGGTCATGAAGCGTGCGGTTATCGTGAAACATTAACGTACCCCCCACAACTCCTTTCACTGTTGCCATGTTAGTATGCCAGAAATCAAGTAGTTAATATAAAACAAATAATTTAGATCGTTTATAACAAGGTCTGAACACTTATGTACTGTTTCATTTAATTTAAATGGCATTCGTTATCCAGTTTGCTTTTGTGATGCATTTTTTATGCAATTCAAATGTTTAGGTGATACAGACCTTACTGTGAACATCAATCAGCATGCTAGCTACTGTACTGAACACACTATGGTTAATGCAGTCAAGCCAACATCTGTGCAGTTTTGCATTATAAGCGCGTTTCTTTAAATTTTGTTTCTGGACATTTTTATACATCCATCAAAAGCCACATTATGCAATCTTGTCGGGAAACGAAACATTATGAATACGGGCAGACTTCCATGTATTATGCAGGTGCTGTCATTAACAGGCTATAATTAATCAAACTCCTATTAATTTAGTATTTGTTCCCGTTTATTGCCCCCTGAATAGATTGGCATAGTTTGGGCAAAATCAGCACCAATCGCCGTAATCATGAAAAAGCCTAAATTAATTAATTAAGCATGTGAATATAGGTAAATGCGAAAACTAATTTCTACTAGTAAAAAAAATGTTTGCTTATGTTTTTTTTTTGCATATGTGGTTTAAACACCTTTCTGTATTTATTATCTTGGTAAAATTAACGAATTGCTTCATCCATTATAAGGTTTGCACAGAACGTCGGTGTTTATCCCAAAATCTTTTATGTTCACTTGACACAGTCGTGCGCTGTCAAATTGCGGGATTTATTTCAGTCGCGTTGCACTTGAACAGCGTTAAAAAAAAAATGCAGTTAATTTAATTCGCACTGTTATTACAAATAATGTAATAGCACACATAAAATGTAATTAAAGGAGTGTTCCACAGTAAATCAGTTTCATAGTATACCATTTACAAACGTTACCATAGATGATTTATGTCATATACACGTCTGTTCTTTTTCAATATATCAGAGAAAAGCCGATAGTATATTTCAGTTCCTTTCGCATCCACTGGGGGGCTTCTGTATCAGTCTAAACTTGAGTTACCACAACTCCCA
>JACXGM010012656.1:0-23784 GCA_016801145.1 Umbra pygmaea
CTACAACAGCAGAAGACCCCACCGGGTACCACTCATCTCCACTACAAATAGGAAAAAGAGGCTACAATTTGCAAGAGCTCACCAAAATTGGACAGTTGAAGACTGGAAAAATGTTGCCTGGTCTGATGAGTCTCAATTTCTGTTGAGACATTCAGATGGTAGAGTCAGAATTTGGCGTAAACAGAATGAGAACATGGATACATCATGCCTTGTTACCACTGTGCAGGCTGGTGTAATGGTGTGGGGGATGTTTTCTTGGCACACTTTAGGCCCCTTAGTGCCAATTGGGCATTGTTTAAATGCCACGACCTACCTGAGCATTGTTTCTGACCATGTCCATCCCTTTATGGCCACCATGTACCATCCTCTGATGGCTACTTCCAGCAGGATAATGCACCATGTCACAAAGCTCGAATAATTTCAAATTGGTTTCTTGGACATGACAATGAGTTCACTGTACTAAAATGGCCCCGACAGTTACCAGATCTCAACCCAATAGAGCATTTTTGGGATGTGGTGGAACGGGAGCTTCATGCCCTGGATGTGCATCCCACAAATCTCCATCAAATGCAAGATGCTATCCTGTCAATATGGGCCAACATTTCTGAAGAATGCTTTCAGCACCATGTTGAATCAATTCCATGTAGAATTAAGGCGAAAGGGGGTCAAACACAGTATTAGTATGGTGTTCCTAATAATCCTTTAGGTGAGTGTACAACGTGTATTGTATTGTAAAATCTACCATAATAGACTGGACAAGGATAAGAGTTGGTCATGCTTATTCTGAAGTCTCGAGATATTTTGCGTGTTCACATTTGGGACTCTGGTTGAAAATCTGTTTGTGTTTCTGTGTGGTGTGCATAGATTGGTATGCTGACTTTGTCAAATCATGGCACACCACACACTATAGGAGCAAAACGGTTAAATCTAGGATATGTTGTCTTCATGTTTGTGGTCTCTCACATTTTGAAAATCTTATAAGAATAAAAAAATATTTTAGTGTGTACCCAGCATTAGTCTTTCTGGACAGGAATGTCTGCGAAATGACTAAAATGTAATAGGTTTGTGCCAATGCTTCCATTTTGAATCTGGTGCCAACAGCCCACTATGGAAAAATGTTATAGGCGTGTGGGCACAACTTCAATAAGCCTGCATTTTGATATAATTCATGCTTGCGTTTACATCCAATTATTTGTCAGTGACAGTCTGAAAATAACTGATGAGCCAGTAGTTTTATGTGGGCCAGTTACATGACAATATAAAACTGTGTGATGACAAATGTTTGGTTGAAAACTGTCCAAAATCTTTGTCGTAGTAAAATTACTTTTTTGAGTTGTGTTTAGTTTAACTCTGAACTGATTGATTTAACTTGAAACACCCAGACGAGTTTGATTATTAACACACTACACATCTGCATGCGAACGTCTTCCAAAATGTTATATCCAACCTAGGTTAATCTAATATTTAGATACTTTGGTCCATTTTGTGACTTCAATTAAGTCTTCAAGACACCTGGCTTGTTAAGAGAGTGTGAATATTAACTGAGATGATAGACACTCGACAGTCAGTGGGTATTGCAGAAAACGAGACGTCTCACAAGCAATTGTTTTCTGTAAAGGGGATGACTGAAAAATAAGACTGAATTTTAGTAGCCAGAGATGGTTAAATTCCCGGTCAAATTGTTGGTTAAATTGTTTTTCGTTTTTTATGACAGCCTCCGTCGAAAAACTTTAAGTGATGATCCTTTTCCGTCTCCGGTGTCACACTGAAAGTTGCCCCCTTTGTAGGAACGAAGATGGCCGCTGAAATTGAGTGAGTTTGTTGTTGAGAGCTTGTCGGTTGATAAATGTGTTTAATGCTGTTTAGTACTTTTATTTATACTGAGTAACACCCAATTCAAGATGTATATGTTCTTCTTCAATATGACGGCTGTGTACTTAGTTGATTTTCGTAAGGATTCTTAATGAGGAGGTATGATCAGACCGGGTTCGTTAGGATGCATCCTGCTGTCAGACTCGCTGTAGTAAACCATCGTACAGTTTTCCAAAAATCAACATGTTGTGAGGCCAGGACACATTTTGTGGCGACAGCTGTCTACTCAACACCAGTAAAATGTACTGTAATAGTTGTAAGCTGTCCTCTACTAGACAGTGCCTGCCCTAAATGCAGTGGTCGTGTCAAAAGGTTATTGCCAAGCTGTCTGTTGTTGGACATTATATCTACGGACCAAATAATGGTTGAAATAGTCCTAACTACTTTGGGCTAGTAGGCCATTTGTTTACACAGACAATACACTGAGTTTTGCAGGTTCAAATGTTACATGATTTTATATCAGACAAATTTGGTTTAGCTGACAAATGATTATGCTCCGTAGTATAAGTGTCAGATCAAAGTGTTCCTTCTGTCATTTCAGATTAACCAGATATTATCAGTAATTAGCAAGTAACAGCTTTATTCTTCCCTTAGTGTTCTGTCTGAGATTGAGGTTCTCCAGTCCATCTACCTGGATGAGCTGCAAGTGAATAGGAATGATGATGGGTAAGAGTCACTTCTGGTAGATTTTCTTGTCAACACAAACCTGATTTAAATGTTGATCTTAAAACCCCACATTGAGTCCATCCCACCACAGATTCTTCAACTAACCTGTTTTTGGCAATACTTTCTTTTTTCTCAATTGGTGAACATGAGCATCTGCTAGAAAACGTGGTGTTATGGAATTTGCCATAAATTGTTACTTTTTTGCCATAATTTGGCTGTATTTCAGAAGTATATAATCTGTTTGATGACTAATGAATTACCCCATTAACAAATTCTTTCAAAACTAGAAACGGACATTCTTTATACACTGCTCAAAAACATTGTGGTAATACTCAATCGCAGTGTAACGCCAAGTCAGTTAAACTTCAGGGATATCAATCTGTCCAGTTAGGAAGCATAAGCGATTTATGAATCACTCACCTGTTTTGGTTTCAAATGAAAGTGACAACAGGTGCACTGGAGAGGCAACAGCAAGACAACCCTGTAAAAGTGTATGGTTTTGCAGGTCGTGGCCACAGACAATTGCTCTCTCCTTATCCTTCCTGGCTGATTCTTCTTCAGTTTTGCATTTCGCTAGTGTCCTTGTCACTACTGGTAGCAAGAAGCTGTACTTGCAGCCCATTTAGGTTACACAGGTAGTCCAGCTCCTCCAGGATTGCATCATTATGTGCTGTCGCAAAGTTTGCTGTATCTCCCAGTACAGTCTCAAGAGCATAGAGGAGATGCCAGTAGACGAGTTGTAACACAAGGAGACCTGGACAGGGCCGTAGAAGGGCATCAACCAAGCAGGAGGACCGGTACCTGCTCCTTTTTGCGATGAGGAATAGGAGGAGCACTGCCAGAGCCCTAAAAAATGACCTCCAGTGTGCTAGTGGTGTGCATGTTTCTGATCAGCTGTCAGAAACAGACCCATGAGGGTGGCATGAAGGCCCGACATCCTCTGGTGGGACCTGTACTCACAGCCCAGCACTGTGCAGCTCGATGGGCATTCGCCAGAGAACACCAGAATTGGCAGGTCTGCCATTGGGGCCCTGTTCTCTTCACAGGTGAGAGCAGGTTCATACTGAGCATGTAAAAGACTTGAAAGAGTCTGGAGATGACGTGGTAAACTCTAAGCTGTTTGCAACATCATCCTGCAGTGGGTCAGTAATGGTCCATGCAGGAATATCCTTGGATGGTCGCACCGACCTCCATGTTCTAGCCAATGGTACCCTGACTGCTGTTCGATACTGGGATGAAATCCTCAGACCCATCGTCAGACCTTATGCTGGTACGGTGGGCCCTGGGTTACTCCTGGTGCAGGACAATGCCCGGCCACGTGGCCAAAGTGTATAGGCAGGTTCTGGATGACGAAGGCATTGATGCCATTGACTGGCCCTCCCATTCAATAGACCTGAATTTAATTGAGACTCTCTTGGAGTAGTGCCACAGACTGTACAGGAGCTCACTGATGCCCTGATCCAGGTCTGAGAGGAGATTCCCCAGGACACTGTCGGCTGTCTCATCAGGAGCATGCCCAGACGTTGTCGGGACTGCATACAGGCATGTGGGGGCCATTCACAATACTGAGTCATATTATGATTTGCTGTAATGAAAGTCACAGAAGTTGAAACAGCCTGTGATTTCAATTGTTTTGGTTTCCATTAACTGTTGTTAATCCATTTTGTTCTCAACACATTACACAATGTACAGTAAAGATTTCAATCTTTAATATGTTTCTGTCATCAAGCCCTGATGTGTGATTTGAGTGTTCTCTTAATGCTTTTTAGCAGTGTATTATTACCTAAGCAAACTGTATTTTCTACTGAACTTTCTACTGAACTGTCAGGAAAATGTTTGGAATGGTCCCTTCCTTTTTTTTTGGAAACCTGGTAAAATAACCCAATATCTTAAATGTAGTGCAGATTAGTGTTGATGACATGGTGTAATAATACGCTTCCTTCACTAACAGAATAATGTTAAAACAGCATCTATGCATGCACTCAGTTTCAGGCACCGTTCACATGCTGAGATCATTCAAAAATATAATAATAGGTTTTATGCCAATGCCTAAAAATGTTACTACACTTAAATACAATCCCAATTCTGAAAACATTGTGACAGTAGACAAAATGCAAAGAAACAGTCATTAGAAAATTCAATAATGTATATTGAATATACATTAAGACATTATTTGTATTTTATTTCATTTTGAAAATACACACTCATTTAAAATCTGATGGCTGCAAATCCAAACAGTTTGGACAGTCTACTGTTTGGATGGCAGCAAATATTGCTCCAAAATGTGTACATGTCTTTCTGCATTTATAGTTCCCTCACAGATGTGCAAGTTACCCATGCCATGGGCACTGACACACCCCCATACCATGACAGATGCTGGCTTTTGGACTTGACGCTGATAACAGCTTGGATGCCCCTTTTCCTCTTTTTGGCCCAGAGAACACAACGGCTGTTTTGTTCAAAAACTATTTGAAAAGTTTTCCTTGTCAGACCATAAAACACAATTCCACTGTACTACTTTCCATCTCATGTGAAATAATTTAATGTATGTTAAATGCTTTTTTCAATCACCTATGCCTATTACTATTTCATGAGTGCTTAATTAGTATTGAAATTATATTTATTTTACTTAAGTTTAACGTAAGTGGCTGTGGCTGTGGCTCCAAAGTTATAACGTTTAAGAATACTGCTTTTTTGGCTTGGGTTTTACTTTGATAGAGTACCGTTTCCTGATTTGTTTTTGCTATGCACACCGCTAGGATTTTCCAGCAGCTTGGGAGAAACCCAATTCTACACAGTAAAAAAATATCTACACACTCAAGGTGTTGGTTCTCAGTGTTATATATTTGAATTTCAACATTTGAAATTTATTACAAAATGTGCAACTTAAAATTGACATTTTAGCATGCACTTGTTACCAGAAATAAAGATTAAAGACAATACAATTTTAGTGACAGCATCGCTGGCAGCATTTCCATTACATAATGTACAAATGAACTAACTCACATACCAGCCAAAACAATTGTATAATAGCTACAATAGTACATACAAACGACCACAGACAATTGTGTCAGACATTGGCTATTGTGGTGAACAAAAATAATTAATTGATGATATCTGAAAGTGAACTTTATTGAAGACATACAACTCAGAGGAACTCTGCCCTCCACTTTATTTCCAAGGTCCCTTAATAGCAGAAGAGTTAAAAGAAGGAATTTGGGAGTTTGTTCACAGCCCTGATAATTATTTTTGCATTCCAGGTTATTGCTATAAAATAAACAGACACTCCTCAGTGGTAACTGAGCTTCCTGCCATCTGAATGCTTGGATAGACACTAGACAGAGAAGTCACATCAACCAGAAAGACAGATTGACATTTTTTTCGCTCCATAGTAGTTATCTCCAGTGTTTTAACTTAATATGACTGATTAGTGCCATGTGGGCAAGAGATTAGAGAGAAGAATAAATGTAGGTTAGACTTTTGAGCTTTAAAGTGTGTATGGTTAATCCAAATTCTCTATGCCCTTCTCTAAAGGAGTTGGGAGGTGAGTCTGGTGCTTTACCCCTCCACAGGCCAAGACTCCCTGTCTCAGTTTGTGCGACTCACCCTAACTTTGACTCTTGACTCAAAGGTAAGCTCCTATTTTCACTTTAACCTCCTTTGCTACTTGACAGGTTACTTATGTAACCCCACCCACCCAAGATAGACTTCCTGGCTTTCCTTGCCCCTGAAGAGCTACATGGGTCTGTACTGTTTAGTACGTTGGTGTATGGCTAGAACTAAAACCTGGTTCCCAAGTTGCGGTGCCCTGTAACCAGCCTGCTGCTTCCTGCCATATTGTTTCTCTCTGGCTCGTAAATATTTCCCCCCTCACGCATTTGACTTCTTGTCCTGTGAACTCTGCCCTGTCCCACTTTTGAATCTTGAGCCATGCCACGTCCAAAATGTTATTCACTGACTATCTATCACTCTCTCCCTAAGTATCCTTCCTCTCCTCCCTCCATTTCCATCCACAACCCACGGGGTCTTTCAGATGACAAGCTGTGCAGGTAACATGTGAATTTGTTCTCCCAACATCTTAGGTTCATTTTAGTCTACTGCTATTTTGCCTGTATTCCTTATGGAGTTCTGTTTCTCTGTTTTTCATTTTTGTTTGCTGTCCCTCTTTCTTTGTCTCTCTCTCTCTCTATCTGTCTCCCTTTTTCAGTGTGCAGAGATGTCTGCAGACAGAGGCGGAATCCTGCCTGGGTTCCCCTGTGTTGTACCAGCTCATTGAGGTGAATTCCATTCCCCTCTTTTGAACTTCTTCTGTTCTCATGAAAATAAATATTGTATGTGTGCAGAGAGGGGCTGTGACTGTACTACTATTGTAATATTATAACATTGTTACTGTTAATATTTGTTAAATCACAGACCTAGCAGTAATAGATGCAATTTATTTCTATAAAAACATTAAATAATTTAGCAGATCTTGTCCAGAGAAACTTACAGGCATGGTTAGGATTGTGTGCCTTTCTGCAGTGCTTCATATTGTGATATTGGAATAAGAAGTCTGTGGATGGAAGGTGGCCTTTAGAAATGAATAAATAGACATCAGCTTCAAACACAAATCTTTTTGTCTCTCAGAAAGCTAAAGAGATCCTGACAGAGAGCAATATTCCCCATGGGAACTGTGTCATCTGCCTTTACGGTTTTAAGGTGGGCTAGTCAAATGTTCTTACCATTGGTCAACAAAGCATGACCCTTTATACTTTTTTTACTTTATGCTAATATATTCTGACCCCTGACAATGCTTGCATATTTTACTGAATTTCAAATGATTATAAAATCATTGTTAATTATTTATTGCATTGGTTTTATGTTGAAGGATTTCTGAAGAAAATAAAAACAACTGAAATAATCTGTGCACTTTTCTGTTAACTGTCTGCTTCGGTTAGTGAAGTTGGCTCTCAGGTGACTTAGCTGGCTAGATAATGGTGAAATGTCTCCCTGTAGAAGCGAAGTTCCAAGGCCAGAGTTCCCAAGCTTCAAATTCTTTTGATAGTTGAAGAGGGTTTATAGAAAAAAGAAGCAGCTGCATTGTGTTTGAAGTAATCCCTGTCCCTGCCATTTTGGTCTTAAACAGGATGGGGAGGCGTTCACCAAGACCAGCTGCTACCACTACTTCCATTCCCACTGCCTGGGACGCTACATCACCCATGCAGAGATGGAGCTCCGGGAGAGAGAGAAGGAGCTGGAGCAGGATAAGACACGGGAGAGGGCCAACGAGGAGGTGAGCTCATCTGTGTGAAGTGAATTGAGGGGAGAGCACTTACTCAAGTGAATATATTTGAAGTTGTTACTTTCTCCTTAAACCCAACCGCTACAATGGGATGGAACAACATGTTTTTCACCTTGCCAATTTAGGGATCCGATCAAGCAACATTTATGTTCCTGGCTCAATGCTCCTAACTGCTAGGTTGCGTGCTGCCCAATGATTTTGGAGCTAGGTGTAGTGATGATGCACTTTTGAGGCCTTCATTGGTTCTGTTTTCTTCCACTGTAGGAGCTAACAGTTGTGTGTCCCGTGTGCAGAGAACCTCTGACCTATGACCTTGAACAGCTTCTGTCTAATCCTGCCCCAAGCTTTCCAAAGGTAAACACTAAACTGCACACAATGTCTCTAGTCCCATCCCTACAGCCAAGTATTACTTGAAATCGTTTTAAATATTTAATTTTGCACGTTCAGAAACGTTTTGTACGTTCAGAAACAGTCTGTGATATAACTGCATTAGTAGTGGAATGATGTTGTTTCAGTGTTACTTCCCTGCCAATGTTGTGGTGTTCACTGATTGATTGCTCCCCTCCTTTGTTGAATATAGAAACAGTTTGTTGTTAGACCAATGCTGCCAGTGTACAAACTGGTGACATTTCCTGGTTACTAAATGTCAACAATAATTTGGTCGTTTTATGATTATTTTAGAAAAAATACATATTATTTTACGGAATAATTTATTTGAAATATGTAATGTGATATTTTTATAAAAACAAAATTGTGTTTTGAACTACTGTGGAAATTAAAGCAAAATCCAAAAACACAATTCTGAGATGAAAAGAAAAAATATATTTTAGAAATTCCATCATTCATCCAGGAGAATGGCTGCTGATGAAATTTCAGCTATGCAGTTGTGCTGACCTGTTTTCGTTTTCTTAGCTGGAGGGGGCTGTAATAGGAGTGGAGTTCCGGCAGAAGTGGGTTCAGCTTCAGAAACTTTTGGAGCGTCAGAAGGCAAATGGTGGGATTATCGATGCAGAAGCGGAGTCTAACCGTTTCCTTATACATATTAATGAGGTAAGAACTTAAAGGGGCTCAGCTACACATCTGGGGCCTCATTTATAAAGGTGGCGTATGCACAAAAGAAGGCTTACGCCGCTCTCTACGCAAAAATTGGGATTTATAAAAATCTAACTTGACGGGAAAATATGCGGTCCTTAACGGCAACTCTGACCCATGCGTACGCACAAAAAAGGGTGAAATGGGAAATGGCAACACAGCCGGCAGATGGAAGAAACACGTGGAACTGTCTGAAACTGCAGACCGTTGTGTAGCTAAACGAAATCAAAATACTGTCTCTTATTAATAATATAAACATTTCACAAAGCCATTCTCACAATCAACAGCCTGTGGTGAAATACAAATAAAATAAAACAAGATTGTAGCCAACGTAAATGCAAATAAAGACACATTTGCAAAGAGAACACTCAAATATGTTCTGTAATTATATTGGCATGTTATGTAATTAATCTTCATAAATAATACGGTAAACAGAACAAAATCATGTTTATTCTTGTCGATGTCTCTGTCTGGCGGAGCAGAAAGACAAATAGATGATGATCGGTAGATAGATAGATAGTCATTATTGTTCATTGTGTAAAGTAGTTTTCATAGTATATGTCTTCATCAGCTACAGAATCATAATGTTAATTTATATGCATTTAGTTCATTTCATTTTTAAATGTGTTCCCTAGTGACGCATGTCTTAACCATTTTGGAAAGTGCCAAAATGTCCACTCATGCAGAAATATTTCCAATTTCCAATTAGATTAATACCAACATCTGTAGATTATCAGATACAGTCAAATGGATGGTTATGAAAAGCCATTCCATCCCAGTGCGTATTGACGCACAATGGCTGATCTAGCGCTGTTAGAAGATGATGATGATGATGATAATAGTAGGTCATTTTATTAAGTGGCGCCTTTCATAATAACAGGATTTCTGGCGACTGGCACTTTCCAGAGGGAATTGGCTGACAGGTCAGGGTTATCGCAGCCAGACGCTTTAGTTATAAGTAGGGCTGGGCACCGAACATCGATACTTTTGTGGCACCGACCGAAATACTTCGATACTATCGAGTATCGAAAAAGTATTTATCTTTCGGTGCCAATTTTCGGTTCCAAAAGCGTCTGTGGAACACAGCTTAAAACACATCATGTGAAAGAGAGACCATCCCCACGCAGAGGATTACTGAAGATACTTGCAGTCGTATACTGTTTATAATGTTACTATTTGACCAGGCAGCATCTTTGTTTTTTCCGACGTAACGGTAAGATTACACATTTCGGAAATACTTGAAAGTGTAATTTCACTACTTAAACCGAACACATAGGTTTACTACTGTCGTTGTTGCGCTCATTTCGATCGACAATCGAAACTCAATTATTTTCCCCGTAACGTTGACTATATGTATGTTAGCTTGTGTGTGCTAGTCGGTTGCTCGTTAGCTCTTGTTTATTTCCCCTTCACATTAGCCACATTAGCAGCAAGAGGGAACATTTCCTAGGAAAGATAAGATCAGTGCCACCGAGCAGTCACAGGGGTTATAAATTATACTGGTCGCTTCGTTTGCCTGTTGCGTATAACAATATGCTGGAGCCTTCGTCTTTTGTGTTTCTCTGTTAAATAGGTACTCAATTTCTATTACTCCAGCCTAGTTTTTAAACGCCGCGGTTCGAACTCAGTTATTAGGACATATCAACACAACTCTTTTAATGGTATTGGATGTCGTTTTCAGCCTTGTAATCTGAACAAACAAACAAACAAACAGCCAGCCGCTGAAGGAACCCAGCACTACTTGACCTGAAAACAACCAGATCATCTGCATACATTTCCAATCATACACCAAGTGTTACAAAAACATTCAACTGTGAAATGTTGTTGTATGTGACCCTACGCTAAAGTCAAGTGATGACGCTATAAAAGACCGTTGCGGTGCTTTCGTCACTCCCTTATCCCTCCTACCAGTTCCTATGGCCACTTGACCAGTGCAAATGCAAATAGCAAAACCGGTTTTGGGGGAGACTAGTTAGGAGAACTGTTTAGAAGTGGACTGTTCCTATAACTACATTGCTGTAACTACTTGGTCGGAAAGCGGCTGTTGTTTAAGGTTTCCTAGGTTTTTCGACAGTGGTGGCCCCATGGTGGAGGTGAGCAATCTATCAATATAAAGGAAGTTCTTTACCAATATAGCATCTTTTAGCCTGGATAACCTTTTTTACTGTTATTGTCAGTAAAAAGAATGAAACATTATATTGTTATGTTTTGTGCTTTACTGATAAACAATTAAGGTGGAAATTAAAGGTTTTGGGTTTACTTTATTCTGTTGATGTTGAAATGGATAAAAAAAATATGGTATCGAAAAAAGTATCGTTTAGGAACCGGTATCGAAACTGAGGTATCGAAATTGGCATCGGATCAAAAGATTTTGAACGATGCCCAGCCCTAGTTATAAGGCTTGTCGCATAATTAGCCTACATGAAGTTTCCGTACACCGCGGGTGAACAGATAAAACACAAAAGCACAATTTGCAGCTATATGTCCGGTTTCCCAAATGTATCAGTGCTATTGACTGCACTCATGTTGCCATAAGGGCATCGAATGAGAGAAAATGCTCTCATTAATCGTAAGCATTTTCATTCCATCAATGTCCAAATTTGTGATGCAGACATGTTGCTCACTAATTTAACTAATCTTCCCCCAACTGTGGCAGACTTTCGCGATTAAGCGGCAGACGCTTTTTGGCATCGACTTTGATGTCTGACCACTTTTTTATATTTCCGTCGTGGTCCGACTCTCAGGCTGCGGCATTCACAGTGTCTGCAAACTTTTGCCACTCCAATGCCTTTTTGGCATTAGTAATGGCCACACTGAGCCTTCCAAACAACATTTTCCTCCTCTTTTATTCATCGCAAACAATAATTTCTACTTCACATTGAGTGAAGTTACTTTTTTTGGTTTTCCTCTCTGTTTGCCATAATTTCTCAATCAATGAATATTAATTTTGGGGCATTTCACTGACTAATAATGGGCAATTATGGGCGTGACATGCAGCCGCAAATGCTGCGCCACATTCAGAGTTTATTGTGAATTATAGGGAAAATGGCGTAGGACGTGTGTGCGCACGGTTTTATAAATCTGAATATTTATTTGCGTACGCACGTCCTATATTTCATCCGTACGCCACTTCTGACTCCACCGCAAAGTTTTAGAAATGAGGCCCCTGGTGTGGGTGGGTGTAACATTTATGACAAATAGGGAATTCTGTTATTAGACCTGGGCAACTATTGTAGCCATGTTTTGCACCAAGTTCAGATTGATTGCAATCATATATTTAAATCAGATTTAATCCTAGGCATGGCATAATTTTTTTATTAAAACAGTTTATCTGCCTTCCCAATAACAACTTGTTTGAAAATTGAAACTATATATTGAACATTAAAGAATGATGATTGTTAAATTCTTCTGGACAATGCACAATACCACCATGTCGTCAGTGTGACTCAATGGTGCTAGTGACACCTCTGCCGTAGCCTTTTTCCCTAGTGGAACTCCCTGTATGTTTTCAATAATGTATTTTTAAAAAGATTAAACTTTCCACAGCCGCCTCCAGACACAGAAAACTTCAGGCCTGACGCAGATGCCTGTTCTATCCAACCATTGCCCTCCACACCCCTGGTCTCCAACAATCATAATAACGCTTCTCAAGAGCAGCCAAAGCACATCAGCCACTCGCAACGCAGGGGAGGGCCTGGTCCTCAGCGCCGGCACCAGTGGCCTCAGACCCACTTCCGGGGCCCCAGGAGAGGCAGGCCACACACCCATTCAGGGAGACCTATCCCCCCTATCGACCATCTGGACAAACTCTCTCTATACTCCGAGAAACAGGACGACTTCCAGAGCGACTATCTAGCCCAATCTTATGATGCACCAATCAAACACAGACTTCAGGAGAACGTTAGTCAACAGCAACTGGGACAAGGACTTCTAAGCCAATTGGAGAAAGAATATGCAGAAGGATGCAGCGGACTAGTTCACATGGAGACACCGATTCCTAAAGTTGGACAGCCAATGTGTCCGTCGAGCTTGGACAGCTCAAAAAGCGAAGCCCCTTTTAGCGATGGCCTGGAAACCGAGAGTGGGAGGAGGGCCCTTCGTGGTTCAGCACACCATCCTGACCAAAGACAGGAGAGGCATTTCAGAGTAACTGATCAATGGGATGCTCGGGGCGGTGGCTACCATCGCCACTGGGATGGTCGAGGTCGACAAAAGACAGGAGGGACCAACTACCCTCGCAGCAGGGGAGGAGGTGGGGAACACATGTCCAATAAGAGGGGCTTCCGTCAGAGAGTGATGGATGGCGAGATGGGTAGAGGGAGTGCTGGGCTTTGACAAAGGGACAAAGGAGGAACTGAGAAAGTACATGTCTATGCCTCCATTTTCATTAACAACATACCTAAAATAAAGCTTTGCACTATCTGGCACCTTGGTGAACTAGTGTGTGGTCTGACTTTCATTCCTAATGCAGTTTCAGTTGACCACCCGTGGTTGACATCGTCAGGTGCTTGTTCAGTTTGTGCTGAAGTACAGTCATGGCCACAGGTTTTAAGAATAAAACAAGTATTGGTCTCTATAAAGTTTACTGATTCAGTGTTCTTAGATCTTTATCAGTAGTTACTATGGTATACTGAAATATAATTTCAAGCATTCCATAAGTGTCAAAAGCTTTTATTGACAAACACATGACGTTTATGCAGGGAGTCAATATTTGCTGTGTTGACCCTTCTTTTTGAAGACCTCTGCAATCTACTCCTGGCATGCTGTCAGTTAACCTCTGGGCCACATCCTGACTGATGGCAGTCCAGTTTTGCATGATCAATGCTTAGAATTTGTCAGAATTTATGGGTTTTTGTTGGTCCACCTGCCTCTTAAGGATCGACTACAAGTTCTCAATGGGATTAAGGTCTGGGGAGTTTCCTGGCTATGGACCCAAAATGTTTATGTTTTGTTCCCCGAGCCAATTAGTTATCACTTTTGCCTAATGGCAAAGTGCTCCATCATGCTGGAAAAGGCATTGGTCATCACTAAACTGTTCTTGGATGGTTAAGAGAAGTTGCTCTCGGAGGTTGGGTTGGTACCATTCTTTATTCATGGTTGTGTTCCAGAGATGTTTTTTCCCGGATGGCCAATACAGTCAGAAAGGGAATTCAGAGTTAATGACTTTACCCCAGTCCTCAACAGCCCGATCCAAGTACCTTTTGCAGAAAATCAGTCTGTCCCTGATAGCCTAGAAATCTAGCTGCACCCTAGCAGCAGCAAATATAACTTGCAGCTAGGGTCAGTCTAGAAAATCTCTGCTGGCTTGCAAGCTGGAAAAACCCAATTCTGATCAGGCCAATCCCATTGTGTATAGAGTCGGTGGGCGGGCTTGACGTAATTACAGGAAAATATAGAAGATGGCTGCTGCTGGTGGCGAACAGCTCTCTTTCGAATCGGCTTTGGCCGCGACTTTAGAAGACTTTGAGTTAAGCTTTTCTTTGAGAAAAGAACAAAGAATGGCACTGAAGTCATTCTTACAAAAGGAAGATGTGTTCAGAGTTTTGCTGACCGGATACTTCGTTGCTCTGGTTGGTTGTAGCGCTATCCTATTGGGTGCAGAGGGAATTTGAAAGACAACCGTTTATCCAGCCCCTTGGATTGAGCCCTACCAATGGGCTCAATGTCTTGATGTGGGTTTGGCTTGTAAGGCTATGTCCCTGATGTTTTTCCTTGAGAATTATGCATGCCTCACTGTGCATGCAGATGCACTCACCTGCCTGCTGCCATTTCTGAGCAAGCTCTGCACTGGTGGTGCCCCGATCCCGCAGCTGAATCAACTTTAGGAGACGGTCCTGGCACTTGCTGGACTTTCTTGGGTGCCCTGACGCCTTCTTCACAACAATTGAACCTCTCTCCTTGAAGTTCTTGATGATCCGATAAATGGTTGATTTAGGTGCAATCTGACTAGCAGCAATATCTTTGCCTGTGAAGCCCTTTTTGTGCAAAGCAATGATGATGGCATGTTTCCTTGCAGGTAACCATGGTTCACAGAGGAAGAACAATGATTTCAAGCACCACCCTCCATTTAAAGCTTCCAGTCTGTTATTCTAACTCAATCAGCATGACTAGGCTTGGGTACCAAAACCCGGTTCCACTATGGAACCAGTTCCCACGCAACCGATAGGAATCGGACCGGATTAGAGCGCAAATTACGATTCCTCATTTCGGTTCCACTTAATGTGTCGACTGAAATATTTTCCCTCTGATGCTCCGAAACGGACGTAAAAAAATCACACTTTCTCTGTTGTCTACCGTTAACTACTTTTAAAGTGCCATATTTTCCCAATGTCATCCCGGAGTTTGCGAGTTCAAATCCAGATGGAAGCTTTGTCTGTGTTTTGTTCTCCATTCCCGCATGGTTCAAATGTGTTGCACATTATATATATTTTTTAGTAATGTTAACCCTAATCCAAACCTTAACTTCAGTAACCGCATGGCTTAACCGTGAACGTTAGTGTAAATGGAATGAACGGCAAAAATGTGCAGATGCAAATTAACGGAAGGGCGAATATAGACTAATAACAAAAAGGGCAGCTGAAATGCAAAAACACCCTAAATATGTTTGCATACAACGTAAATCATGTTTTCAAAATAGTTTCATGGGAATGTAATTTGGGAGAACTTCTGAGATATACGATAGCGCAAACGAATAATCAGACATCCCAAGTCTCCCGGATGTCCTGAAAGTCTACCACATTGTAATCGCGGCTTTCTAACGCCCGCAAATTATATACAATATACTAGACATTTGATTTTCTTCATCAAACAAAATCGAAATAAGTCAGTACCGCGTATCTTGCCAGAGAAGGCAAATATGATCATCTTTTTGCAAAAGAACTGCTAAAGTTTGAAGCTGGTTTTGTCATACTATACGAGTCTGTCAGTTCTGTCTAGCTTGAATGCTTTTGTGTATGACACTGAGCTACTTACAATAATGTAGATACCGATTTCAACAGTAGCTAAAAGGTTACTTGGAAAAGTCAATACTGTACAATACTGTAGTAGTACAGTAGTACACAAAAAGGAGAAAAAAGAGGTATGTATAAAGTACATGTACATGTATTTCTGTAGCAGTGTTGCATTCAACAGAAAATTCACATTTGCTAATTCATTTGAATATACAGTACTTTACTGTACTTCAGTATATTCAATGAAGTGTAAACTTGTTATTGTAATTCTATAATGCAACATGATTTATGTTAAAATAAATTAAAGTTAAAAGATAAAATATAATTTATGTAATGCTCACCGTTTTTAGTGTTTTTTAGGTCAATGTGTAATGAGTGACAACGTATGCTTTTCAATTGAGCATTGTTGTCAGTGATCGGGTTGACAAGCTTCTTTTGAGACATGTATGAAGTGTCTTGATGGTTTGAGTGTGTTTTGAATGTGTGATTAACTGATTGGCCAAGATGAATGTTGTTAGTACACATTGTCTTTAGAGTTCTGAAAAGGTGGTTTCAGTATTGATCGATGCAGTTTAGCAATTGAAAGTAACTGTAAGTGTAACTGTTATTTATTGTTAAATTGTTGTAGTTGTATGTTAGGTGACTTAGGTTTACTTATTATACATTTAAATACTTTGAAACGGTAATATATAAAATTTGTTAAATTTGTATACTTTTAAATTAAAAACCTATAAGAGCCTTTCTTTAATGTCATTTTTCAGTTTTTCAAGAATCGGTTTAGGAATCGTTTCGGAATCAGAATCATTTTAAAAGTACCGGTTCGGCATCGGAATCGGAAAAATCCAAAAGATACCCAACCCTAAGCATGACACAGTGATCTCCAGCCTTGTCCTTGTCAACACTCTCACCTGTGTTAACGAGACAATCACTGACATGATGGCAGCTGGTCCTTTTGTGGCATGACTGAAATGGAGTGGAAATGTTTATTTTAGGATTAAGTTCATTTTCATGGCAAAGAGGGACTTTCCAATTCATTGCAACTCATATGATCAGTCTTCATGACAGACTGTGAAAGTTGGTATTCGTGACATTATCAAAAGTTTTGGCCATAACTGTATTATCATCTAGCCTGAGTACCTGTTTCTGACGCTACGCCCTGTACTGTGTTGGTCCCTGGAACTTCTGAGAAGAGGATTTGATCCCAATTGAATTACCCTCAACTATCGTAATAAAAATGCAAAGATTAGAATAACATTTTTCTCCAGTTCAATTGGAACCTGGATGCTAAGACAAAAACTAGCTCAATAAATTCTCAAACTAAATATATGATGCAATCACAACCACAAGATATATTTGTTTTAATTTTAATTATCTACTTGCCCAAATGACAACAAACCCCAATTTATTTAAATATACACTGCGCAAAAAAATGGGACCACTTAAACAACACAAGGTAACTCCAAGTCAATCACACTGTGAAATCACACTGTCCACTCAGGAAACAATACTGATTGACAATCAATTTCACATGCTGTTGTGCAAATGAAACAGACAGATGGAAATTATAGGCAATTAGCAAGACACCCCCAATAAAGGAGTGGTTCTGCAGGTGGTGAGCACAGATCACATCTCAGTTCCTATGCTTCCTGGCTGATGTTTTGGTCATATTTGAATGCTGGCGGTGCTGTCACTCTAGTGGTATCATAAGACGGAGTCTACAACCCACACAAGTGGCTCAGGTAGTGCAGCTCATCCAGGATGGCACATCAATGCGAGCTGTGGCAAGAAGGTTTGCTGTGTCTGTCAGCGTAATGTCCAGAGCATGGAGGCGCTACCAGGAGACAGGCCAGTACATCAGGAGACGTGGAGGAGGCCGTTGGAGAGCAACAACCCAGCAGCAGGACCGCTACCTCCGCCTTTGTGTAAGGAGGAGCAGGAGGAGCACTGCCAGAGCCCTGCAAAATGACCTCCAGCAGGCCACAAATGTGCATTTGTCCACTCAAACGGTCAGAAACAGACTCTATGAGGGTGGTATGAGGGCCCGACATCCACAGGTGGGGGTTGTGCTTACAGCCCAACACCGTGCAGGATGTTTGGCATTTGCCAGAGAACACCAAGCTTGGCAAATTCGCCACTGGCGCCCTGTGCTCTTCACAGATGAAAGCAGGTTCACACCAGCCGCGGTCGGTGGATCTTAATTGGGGAGGACGGGCTCGTATTACGCTCGGGACCGGAGTGAATGGAATGGTGCGCAACGCACAAAACCCAGTGTGCAAAACAAAAAACACTGGGTTTTGTGCGTTGCGCACCATTCCATTCACTCCGGTCCCGAGCGTAATATGAGCCTGTCCTCCCCAATTAAGATCCACTGACCGTGGCTGGTTTACACTGAGGATGTACTAAAATCCACAGCTTTTAGTTTTTCAAAATTTTTAACAAAAAATTGTCTATAACAGTTGATGCTCAATAGTGCCCCCACCATGTTAGTGGTAATGATGAATGTTATATATTCTGAATCAAGGGACGATGTACTAAGATCCACGGCTTTTAGTTTTGCAAAATTCTGAACAAAATAATTGTGTATATAATGGCTAATATGTTGCTTTCACCTACTGTATGGGTCAATGGGATTGCAAGAAAAGCTTTGAAAGCTCAGTAGATAGTTTTCATATTGTCAACGAATACTAAAGTGAAAAAGCTCCTACTAGTCACCTTGCTGGATGAGGACAGTTGTATGCAACGTTGTCCAAAGACTGATTACGATGTTGATTGCGGTGTGTACAAGTGTGTCTGCATTACGATGCCGTATGGTGATTTTTTTTTTTTTACCGTGCCTGGTGTGAATCCAGCATAAGACTGACACTTAAGATTTAGTCCTACACTTACCTTAAAGTAGGACTGAGAATTTTGACTTTTAACTTTTAGGGGCACAGCTTTGAGCCAAGAATTTTCTTACTTTTAAGTCAAGTCTTAGCAGTGTTCTTATGAGTAATTGTCAAAATGAGAAGCTTGATAAATATGGGCCCAGATCACAAATTGGCTAAATTGTTCCTGCCTTCAACTTAATGTAAATAAAACTGTAGTAATGTTTTTCACAAAGAGAATGTAACAATGTGTCAAATATAACATATTTCAGGTCAAAATATTAGTATTGTGACACAATTCTGGGCATTATTATTGATTCTAATCTTTCTTTCAAAGCACATATTAAGAAATTGTGCAATAGGGTCAAATTAATCTCAGGCAATTTTAAATATATTAGAAATTCAGTAACGTTTAATGTTGACAAATTATTTATGGATGCCTTGATTATGTCATATATAACATATTGTCTGACAAGCTGGGGACCAATTTAATAGCTCATCATTAAAGCCATTAGCAACTCTATAAGAAAACCCCTCAAAGTTTTGGACCAGAAGCCTAACAGTTCACATCATTGTATTATCCTAAATAACCTTTAAACTGCTGAGCTGGGAAGATGTAATTAAATACAAAAACCTCTGTCTGGTTTACAAAATTCTCCATAACACCGCTCTTCCACCTTTTAACATCATCCAATGTAATAATAGCAGTCAGATTACCAGAAACATCACATGAGGTGACCGTTAATCCCATTCAGGAAAAGCACATTTGGTAAATTATTATTTTTTATTACAGCAACACAAAACTGGAATTCACTACCCATGACAATCAAAGACATACAGTGCCTTGCGAAAGTATTCAGCCCCTTTGAACTTTTCGACCTTTTGCCACATTTCAGTACCCTGGAAATCCAGATTCTTGCGAGAGCACAATTTGAATTTGCTCAGCAAGTTACTCTGGCACCGAGTAATGCTGCTCATTAACTATGCCCTTGTAGCCGAGCTGCACCAATCACATTGGTGTATCTGATATAGGCGGGCCAGAGGCGTGTTATAAACAGATGACGACAGCTCTGCGAGTGCGACCTCAAGTCATTAGTAAACATTTTAAGATCGCTATGGATCTACACCAGTTGTTGTAAACTGCTTTGGCCGCTACAATGAACGAGTTATACTTGGCTTTTTGTCTGAAAGAGGAACAGAAGACGGCGCTCGAATTGTAACTTTTTAAGAAGGACGTTTTTGCTGTTTTGTAGACCGGATACCACAAGGGTTTAATCTACCAGTTAGCTCCGCCATAGGGTTAGTGAAAACCCACTGGTGATTGGTCGTAGTGTTATCCAATTGCGTACAGTGAGATTTTTGAATGCACGCTTGGTGCCGCCCCTCGAGTTGAGTCATTTACATTACTCGATCCCAGACCCTTAATCGTTCAGGATTTGGGTCTGGATTTTTCCAGGCTAACATTTCAGGCTTCAAACATAAAGATATAAAACTGTAATTTTTTGTGAATAATCAACAACAAGTGGGACAATCATGAAGTGGAACGAAATTTATTGGATATTTCAAACTTTTTTAACAAATAAAAAACGGACAAATTGGGCGTGCAAAATTATTAAGCCCCTTTACTTTCAGTGCAGCAAACTCTCTCCAGAAGTTCAGTGAGGATCTCTGAATGATCCAATGTTGATCTAAATGACTAATTATGATACATAGAATCCACCTGTGTGTAATCAAGTCTCCGGATAAATGCACCTGCTCTGTGATAGTCTCAGAGGTCCGTTGAAAGCATCATGAAGAACAAGGAACACACCAGGCAGGTCCGAGATACTGTTGTGGAGAAGTTTAATGCCGGAGTTGGATACAGAAATATTTCCCAAGCTTTAAACATCCCAAGGAGCATTGTGTAAGTGATAATATTGAAATGGAAGGAGTATCAGACCACTGCAAATCTACCAAGACCCGGACCTCCCTCTAAACTTTCAGCTCACACAAGGAGAAGACTGATCAGAGATGCAGCCAAGAGGCCCATGATCACTCTGGATGAACTGCAGAGATCTACAGCTGAGGTGGGCGAGTCTGTCCATAGGACAACAATCAGTCGTACACTGCACAAATCTGGCCTTTATGGAAGAGTGGCAAGAAGAAAGCCATTTCTGAAAGATATCCATAAAAAGTGACATTTAAAGTTTACCACAAGCCACCTGGGAGACACACCAAACATGTGGAAGAAGGTGCTCTGGTCAGATGAAACCAAAATCAAACTTTTTGGCAACAATGCAAAATGTTATTTTTGGCGTAAAAGCAACACATCACCCTGAACACACCATCCTTACTGTCAAACATGGTGGTGGCAGCATCATGGTTTGGGCCTGCTTTTCTTCAGCAGGGACAGGGAAGATGGCTAAAATTGATGGGAAGATGGATGGAGTTAAATACAGGACCATTCTGTAAGAACCTGATGGAGTCTGCAAAAGACCTGAGACTGTGACGGAGATTTATCTTCCAACAAGACGATGATCCAAAAAACTGCTGTTCACAAACGCTCTCCATCCAACCTCACTGAGCTCAAGCTGTTTTGCAAGGAGGAATGGGCAAACATTTCAGTCTCTCGATGTGAAAAACTGCTAGAGACATACCCGACTTACAGCTGTAATCGCAGCAAAAGGTGGCGCGACAAAGTATTAACTTAAGGGGGCTGAATAATTTTGCAGGCCAAATTTTTCAGTTTTTTATTTGTTAAAGTTTGAAATATCCAATAAATTTCATTCCACATAATGATTGTGTCCCACTTGTTGTTGATTCTTCACAAAAAATTACAGTTTCATATCTTAATGTTTGAAGCCTGAAATGTGGCAAAAGGTTGCTTAATGTTTGAAGCCTGAAATGTGCTAAAAGGTCAAAAAGTTCAAGGGGGCTGAATACTTTCGCAAACCACTGTATGTGTGTCTGTTTGAGAAAGACAGAGTTTTTTGCCATAAGGCCATTCTTGTGGATACTTCTCTATAGTGCATAGGAACATGGTTTCTCGGATGTGAAGCAGATGGCTCAGTGGTTAGGGAGTCAGACTGAATGTCAAATGTTTGCCGGTTTGTTTCCCAACTGTGTCAAATGCCGTTATGTCCTTGGTCAAGGCACTTTACCCTAAGTTGCTCCAGTGGAATGTTCCTGTACTTACTGTGATTCACTCTGGATAAGAGCATCTGCTAAATGACTTACATATAAATGGATGTGTTGATGCAACTTGAAATTCTGATGGATGTATAATGCATTCTCTCCACCCACACAATATCACCACCAACTGTCACTGTAGTGGACACAAGGTATCACTGTATGAGTACATCATCGAGCAACAAATGAATATTGTCTTGCCTAATGTACCCATTGAATGAGAAGGGTATTCCTGCACAACCGGAGGCTGCAGTTTTAGGACCCCAGTTCTAGGACCGCAGTGTTAGGACCCTAGTTTTCTGTGTCTAGATTGCAGCGTGATACAGACAGGCGATTTTTACTTTTATATTATTACATCCATAAACCTTACCCTAACCTTAACCACCCTGAAACCTTGCTGTTAAGCCCATCTAAAATATATTTATGTGAAAGACTTTTGAATGCTCCACTGTAAAGCGTGGTTTGTCCACTGGGGGTTGCCGTAGGTGTGACACTTACATAACTTATGTTGTGGATGGGGCTAGTTGAGTTTTGTGAAGTGAATACAAGTGGTGATTCCAGATTGTGTCTGTGTTTAATTTCCATATAATCATACTACGAACCCAAAAATTACTCGGTTACATTTACATGCTACTGAGTGAAGAGTGAAGCCCAACTGAATATCTGGATATTTTAATCCGTAGTGGACATAATTTCACTGTCTAACGTTCCACTGTCTATAACATTTATTTAAATTAACAAAAACCTCTAAATTAGTAAAACTCTATAGACGGGACGGTTATTAATATGTACGTTTCAAGCGTCAACACAAAAAACTAGGGTCCTGAAACTGCGGTCATAGAACTGGGGTCCTAAATCTGCAGCCTCCGGTTGCGCAGGAACATACTACTGCATTGAATGAAATATTGACCCCCTTGAGAATTTTTTCAGGAGCCGCCACTGGAGGACATCCCTCAGGAGACCATCTGCCACCTTATCAGGAGCATGCCCAGGCATTGTAGGGAGGTCATATGGGCACGTGGAGGCCACACACTACTAAGCCTCATTTTGACTTGTTTTAAACATACAATATGTAGATTTTGGTCACATGGGGTCTCTCAATCAAAACATTAGCAAAATGTACTTTGATGATGTCAAGAAGTAGCGTTGGAGCATGGGTTTTGTTGTCTTCGTCAATGACAACCTGCAAATCTAGCGTCTCCGGCAGAAAAATTGTTCACTGACAAAGTAATGTATTGTTAAATATATTATAACTTTATTCACGTTATGTTTGGTGGTTCTCTGGAACTTAGAGCAACTAGAGGAATCAAAGGTTTTATGACGACATTGACGGATGACACAACGTCCCGTGTCTTTGAATTAAATTACAAATTTCTCTGTGTTTGAAAGTTGGTGGAAACATTTGGGATAATGTAAGTACACAACTAACAAATATATATAATATAGGTATAGTGATGTTTGCTTTTTTAATGCAAAGTACGTCTTTTGTTATTGTTTTGAAAAACTACATATTGTACCTTTAAGGACATTACATCAAAGTTGGATCAGCCTGTAGTGTGGTTTTCCAATTTTTGAGTGTGACTCCGCATATTATGGAATCCCAGGACCGCCAAAATGTAGTAAAAGGAAATGAGGATAATTAAATGTTTATCATTTCAATTGCCTACTATAAGCCAATGAAGTAAATTTAAAAAATACATTGTTTTACTTTTTCAATCATCAAATAACAAAGTAAATTTAAAAAAGACTTCATTTTACTTTTCCATTTATCATTTAACAGTTGAATAGTTTATCTATTTCCTATTTTACATTTCCCATTTAACAATTTACCAATTTTACCATTTACCCATTTTACCAATTTCCCAATTTCCCGTTTTCCTCGCCTCATATT
>JACXGM010012657.1:0-12251 GCA_016801145.1 Umbra pygmaea
TTACTAATGACTTCGAGGTCGCAGCGCTGTCGTCATCTGTTTAACACGCTTCTGGCACGCCTATATCAGATACACCGATGTGATTGGTGCAGCTCGGCTACAAGGGCATAGTTAATGAGCAGAATTACTCGGTGCCAGAGTAACTTGCTGAGCAAATTCAAACTGTGCTCTCGCGAGAACTCTGGATTTCCAGGGTAGATGTAAGTAGTGATACCTATGTATTGTTGAGATAAGGTGTATGCTCTGTAGATTTATTGTCCGCGTCCACGCTGCGTTAGAGCGTGAGTTTATATAATTCTATATTCATTGTGCAATCTCCAGTTCGTTGTCCTTTTACGCAAGACAGGAAGTATTATTATTTGTATTGTTTGTGTGTATCAAGAACACAGAACAGCATCTACCTGCTTTGGTCTCCCTCCTTCAACACCTGCTCCAATTCTATGGAATGATCTGCCAACCCATGTGAGAGATGCAGACTGTCACAACATTTAAGTCTATGCTGAAGACTCATCTCTTCAGTAAGTTCTATGGTAAAGTGTAGTCTGGCCCAGGGGGCTAAGAGAGAATGGCGGCACTGTTAATGAACCACCCATGCTGGCTTGCCTGGTAGGCTACCCTCTCTCCACTGAGATGTCCTCACTCCAATGCTACCACTGCGGTGGTTACGGTCTGCTGGTGACCCTTTGGGGGTGTGGTCTTGGCAATGTGGGTGGGTCGGAAGCATGCCTGCTTGCTCCTGCCCGAGGCTTTCCTTGTGCAGGACCACATCTCTTGCCCCCCCGTCTCAGCCCCAGATGTTATGCTGGAATAGTTTATGTGCAGGGGGACTAATGTTTTTTTGTCCCCAGAGGCAGATTATATATTCATTTTGGGGTCACAGCTGTATCAAGGTACTAGACCCAAGGTATGCCCACTCTAATGTTCCTGATGTCATGTTCATCCTAGGAGGACCCAAACCCTAGGAACAAGCAACAAGACCATGTGACCTGATGACTCCTTCCTGTCCCTGTCCTGTGCCCAACCCGCTGCTGTGCTAGATCCCATGTCACTACGGTTGATGATCACGTTTCCACCTGGTGACGCCAGCTTTCATCTACAGGCGGCTTTACGTTCTTCCTTCACAAGACCACCGAACTGTATTGATGCTACATAAAGACTATGGTCACAGCCCACCCATCATATCTTCATTGCTGGACAATAATTGAACACTGATAAACAAAGTGACCTTATTACAATGGGCTGTGCACCTTCAGATCCCCCACCTGGTACAGCCTGAAGAGGACTGGCCACCCCCTTGAGTCTGGCCTCTCTCTAGGTTTCTTCCCAGGTCCCACCTACTAGGGAGTTTTTCCCAGCCACTGTGCATCACTAGTGATGCTTGTTTTTGGGGGTCTCGGGCCGGGTGTCTGTCAAAGCACTTTGTGACATCTGCTGTTGTAAAAAGGGCTTTATAAATACATTTGATTGATTTGTATACAAACTGTGACACAGAGCCGCATTTCCTGACAAAAAATTTAACATATAAAACTACAAAAAATCCTAAAACAATTGCTCTAATGTCCCCAAATTAAGTCAATATTTCAAATTCAAGATTTCCAAAATTCAAGATTTTAAACCGCTCTGTGATGAAAATTGGCTACCTGTCCTTTATAAGACAGACAGCTGTGGATAGTCAAGAGCTACACTACACTGCTGCCTGCCATAAACTGTGGAAACACAGTTAGAACTACATAGCTCTCATATGCCTTCAATATGCAAAAAATGTCCCAACTGGGACAATAAAGTTTGAAAGTTGAAAGTTTATTTGATGGTGAGTTTGTTTTTTCTTTGCTTGATTATTGTTGTACTAATGTGGGTGTTGACAATAATGAAATATAATTTCAATGATGTTGGATTGTATATGAATAATTATTTCCAGAGTATGCTTTGGCAATACAGTATGTACACTATTGCAATGTTCCAACTAATTAATTTTAATAGTGTACAGTATGTACACTATTAAAATTCATTAGTTGGAACATTGTAATAGTGTACATACTGTACACTATTACAATATGTACACTATTACATTGTAATAATGTACATTGTAATAGTGTACATATTGTAATAGTGTACAGTATGTACACTATTACAATGTTCCAACTAATGAATTTTAATTCACTTGTGGTGAATGAGAGAAGCAGAGAAATAGAGATAAGGAGACAGAGGTAGAGAGAGTTGGAGAATTACACAGAAGAGAGAGCAAAAGAGAGAAAGCAGCAGAAGAAAGAAAGACCGACACAGAGCGAGTGGGCAAGAAGTTGGAGCAGTTTAAGATGCACTGTGAAGAATTTCATGGAGTGAAAACAATTACATTCTCTTTCAGTGACCAATTTTCAAAAGCTGTAGAAGATGTATTTAATGATTTTAAGAATATATAAAAAATTGGAAATTGTAGTTTATATTGGACAATGATTCTGTAGACCATGCATTGTATATTTTGCCATTTGAACAGGAATGGCAAAGAGGACATGACTACAGTAGTTGTGTTTCAACAGTGTTTGTCAAAAGGCACACACTGGTCTGTATTCAATATAATCCATGCATTTTAGGCAATACTTTTTTGTGTAGCAGAACACAGCTTAGTCTACGGAATCATTATCACATCACATACAAAACTTCAGGTTTTTAAAATATCCAGAAATACAGTGTTTACCGCATGTGTAAGCTGGTCACTTGAAAGAGAAACAAGTTCTGTTTGTTACAGCTTGAACAAAATATTATATATATATAAGGCAAACACACACAACAAAAACTCACCTGTGTTTGAGCTGGCTGAGTGAGGGGAAGGCAGGTGGGGGGAGGTGTACGATGGGGAGTCAAACTTCCGGGGCAAGGGGGGAGGAGCAGAAGGGGAGGGAGGAAGCATGCAGGGGTAAGAGGGTGCGGACTGTGGGGGCAACGACTATAATACAAGACAGACAGTAGGAAGGAAGAGAGAGAAATGGAAAAGATAGTTAACCAATGAAAGACCAAAAAGAGAGAGAACAAAGAATTTGTAATAGTCTTGGTACAAAATGAACGGCCAATGACAATTGTCACATGACTTGATTCATTGTACACTTTAACAAATCAACAACAAGAAAAAATCACTGTTAGAAATTGCCTGCATATCAAAAATAAATGATAGAGAATCGTAATTCATTAATAAATGTATTCAACATATTCCTTTTCAAGGAACCGAAAGTGCTTTACATAGTGAGGGGGAAAGCCAACATCATCCACCACCAATGTGTAACAGCCAGTTTGGTGATGTACAGCAGCCATTCTGTGCCAGAACGCTCACCACACATCAGCTTCAGTATTAGGTGGAGAGGTCTGTAGTTATATTTGCCAATTAGGAATGAGGGGTATTAGTAGGTGGCCTGGTATGAGGCTTGGTTGGGAATTTATCCATTTAAACCAGGGTTAACACCCATACTCTTACAATAACTGTAATAATATTGTTGTTACTGTAATAATTACAATAATAATGACCACAGAGAGTCAGGGCATCCTTTTATGTCCCATCCGAAAGACAGCACCCTACACTGGGAAAGATCCAGGGACCGACCAGGCTTGACCCTACTTAGCTTCAGAAGTAAACCAGCAGTAAAATGCAGGGCTCTATGCTGCTGACATGATTCATAGTAAACTTTTTACAAATCAACAACATGAAAAAAACACTGAAATTACCTGCATATTGGAGAAAACTGATAGAGAACCGTAGCCTGAGAGAGTGGTGTCACTGCGACTGTGCATTGATGCTGCATCAAGAAATCACAAAATATATATATAAAAAATGTTACAGTAATTTTTACACTTCAGTGGAGGCTGGAGCAACTTAATTGAATAGGGTGGGCTCTAGAGCTGCAACAGCAAATCGATGAAGTCGATAAAAATCGATTATTAAAATTGTTGGCAACAAATCTCATTATTGATTTGTTTGGTCTATGTTGTTGCTCGCTTTGTGGTGAAGCTACGTCACTTAAAGAAAGAAAAAACATTTTAAACTATCTATCTTCGATATTATAGCAGAACTTCACTTTAAATTAAACAAAAAGTTTTTACGTGCAAACTCTGTAAAACAAGAAAAAAGGTTGGAGCGATAAGCGAAGGGGACTTAACAGCAGGGTTAGTTACTACATAATAATAGCATACATTGCGTTTTGAAATGAGGAATAGTTCCTCCTACAGCAGGTAGTTCTTATTTATCAATAGCCGGTGTTTTGTTGCGATCCCAGCTTAAAAGGTCTATTATTGAATCAAATCCACTTAAACAGTGTATTTAACTAGCTGGCTAATTAATGTTTGTGGTAGAGCAGACGCGGTAGAGCTAATGTTAATCTAGCAAGCTCATTAACACTAACCGGCAGTGCTCAAGTAAACAAACAGATAGGAATTTTGGGTTTTCATGAGCTGTATGCCAAAATCATCAGTATTAAAACAATAAATGACCAGAAATATTTCAGTTGGTGTGCAATGAATCTAAAATATATGAAAGTTAAATTTTTATCATTACATTATGGAAAAGAATGAACTTTATCACAATATGCTAATTTCTTGAGAAGGACCTGTATTTAAGTATACTGTCAAAATTTACTTACCATATTAATATATTAGAAGTATATTTAGTATAAATAAAATACATTTCAAGTACAATTAAGTATCCTTCCTTTCACTTAGGAAGTAACGGTTCGAGAACCGTTTGAGCACCCGAACCGTTTAATAAATACCCAGTAGGCACCGGTATCAGATAAAACCCAACTGATACCCAACCCTAGCGGGCTCACATTAATGTCTGGACTGGAGTAAATGGAATGAAGTTCAACACATTAAACCCAGTGTGAGATACAGTTCCATTTATATCATTTCAACCACTAATATTAGCCCATCCTCAATAAATTTTCACCGACCTCCACAGTTACAATGTCAAACAGTGAAAGATGTGACCCATTTCTCACCTGAGCTGTTGCCATGGTGAGAGTGATAGACACCTGTGTTGAAGGAGGTGCTGAGGGGAGCATGTGCCTGAGAACAAGAAGTCCCACCCCCTGACCTCTTCTGATTGCGTAACTTCTCCTCTCTCCTCCATTTGGCTCGCCGATTAGAAAACCACACCTGCCAATCAATCAACACAATAATTAGTCAGTCAAATCCCATTTGGCTCAGTTGGCAGATTTTGGTACTTGCAACTCCAGAGTTGTGGGTTCATTTCCCATAGTTGGCTTTCTTAAAAAGATGTGCACTTGCTATATATATATATATATAACAAGTATGTAAAAACTCTGTGGTTGTACAGGACAGTATATGAAGAATGCTTAACTAAAAGAGTCGGATGTTTAGGAGACCTTCTGTCCCCCAGTTGACTTCATCTTTAAGAGGTATCTTGATAATAGAGAAAAGCAGCTTATTAGTGGTTTCTATAGATAGAATTAAATAATGTTTTCATATAAAACCCATAATTACTGAAATAGATCCAATCACAGTGTTCCCTGTTTTCTACACACTGGTGGAGAAATGAGGGTTTGACATGTGTAAACAATCAGGAAATAGCTCCAACTTGCCCTTGGATAGGTTAAATATAAGATTCACCTTATTACTAATACCAGTCCAATCCACTCAGATTACTACAAGTGCTGTTGCCATGGTTAAGCACTGCAGTAGTTCCTGGTTTCATTTTTTTAAATATTTGATACATTAGGATTGGACAACAGCATATGGAATCCCAGGATCACCACAACAACACCACACAGGCTACGCTGATCTAGATCGGCGAAATGAGCTGAAGAGAGAAAGTGGGATCTTTGGCTAGCCTTTGTCAGCTACGGCAGCTAGTAATTGATTTTCATCAGGTAGTTTGGCAGATACGTCAGGACATTCAACAGATCATGCGTCAGGTAGGTTGGCAGGTCCGTCAGGTAGTTCGGCAGGTCGACGAGGTTTTGGATCTGCATGCCACAAATTGAGGCGAGACACCTAGGCAGCTCCGAAGGGAGTTATTTTAAATGTACAGAAGCTGTTCTCTTTTTTTTTGGCCAACCTTAAGTCGACTAAAAGCAATTATTTCTGTTTGCACAAAGCAACACTTGAATAGAATGTTTTGTTATAGCTGTTGTACTGTTTTATGTATTGAGCTCGGATATATGAAGCCCTTCCCAGCATGCTAAATACATACATTTTTTGCAACATTAAATTATGAAATTATTATGCAAAATTAAATTATTCCAGTGCAAACAAACACTTCCAAAACACGTGTTTTTAAAGTATAATCCATGACAGTATTTGAATATGGTCACGATCAGCTTCCCAGACAACAAGCCGGTACGTTTTCCACTTAGTCATTTCAATTATTTCATTTGAATACAATTTGGAATCAGCGTTATCTGAATTTATTTACAGATACATATTTTTTTCATTTTACACTGACATTCTTTAGTTTTGCATTGAGGTTATTATCATAATGGACAATAACTCTCTGAGCATTTCTACCCTTAAATGAGCCATACCTGTTTTATGCATATGCAATGGTAGCCCAGCATTGGATATACACAATGAAGATAAACTATCGATTACAATTTTGTTTGGGAAGAACATTATATTTTAAAATTTAATTTAAAAAGACATCTGCATTTTATATTTTCTTCTGTGCTTAGATAAGTGAAATGATTTAAATCTCGACAAGACACTTCCTGCCTCCTTCATGTGGAATGAGATTTAGAAGTAGCCTACAATTGTAATAGACTACATTTAATATTAATATAACCCTGGCCCAACAACACAAAAAAAAAAATATATATACCAATGTGAACCTGCGACATTGTTGCAAACCCAAGAAACTGCACCTGACGTTGTTGCCTATCCTGCTAGTTAACTCTCTACCAATTTGCCATTTGTGCATGTGAACCACCAATGTTCGCACACACATGCATGCACGCACACACAGAAACAGACACACACATTGTAGATAATAATGATCAATTTTTTTTTTTACAATAAATGATCTATTGGTATCTATGTTAAAATAAGATCAGTTAAAACTGTCCGGACCGTGAACAGTAAATTTAAGGGGGTAGCAACAAACAGTGTTTAAAGGTTAATGTAATGGGTTTGCCAGCTTAAAGCATTAATAAATTGATAAGTTTTCATAATCAAATTATTCAGTTCTAGGTAAACCATCATGAGATGTTTGAGAACAACCCTTACTGGAAACCATCTTTGCAGTTAGGCCACAGTGATGTTAAGGAAACAGATGAAGTGAGATTTCAGCAGCAAGTAAAGCGCAGGACCCAGCACCAGGAGCAGCTGTTGCTGCCGCAGCACCAGGAGCAGCCGCCATCCCCGGCGCAGCACCAGGAGCAAGCACCGCCACTGGCACAGCATCAGGAGCAGCCGCACCAGGCATGTCACCATTTGTGTGGTGTCAAGGAGAAAGGAGGACTCAGGCAGGCAGTTGTCAGAGGTATTTGCTGGATTTATTCAAAAAGCTCCGGAACAACAGAGCTAGCAGATTGCAGGGTTCAGCCTAGTCGGATATACAGTTACAAGAGTACAGAGATATAGCCTACGTGCTCTCTTCAGCGGCATGGACGCTGAATAGCTAACACTAAATGGTATTCCTGTTAACGCACAGGGTAGTGATTATAAATACCACATAAACACTTGAGCATATATACAACGGCATAGGCGACTCACTTTTCACAAACAGTATGCAGCAATAGTTCCAGACCAACTTTAGATAAATCCCCAGCACTTCACACAGCATTCAGTAATCCACGACTTTCCCTAGTCGAGGTTGCATATATACAAACCTAACCTAACCCTAACTAGCAGTACACGGCTGTTCGTAATGTGTAATCAAACCAATCTCCTCATTACAGCTTTCCCTACACTAAACTCTATTTCCTAGCAACCCCGGCTAGGAAGAGGCATGGTTAACCCCTAAAGGGAATATATATGAAAAGAAAACACAAACACCATGTATAGCACTGGACAGAATAAACACAGACATAATAAACGGAACCCATTATAGTATAAATTGAACAAATCTGAAACTATACATGAACAAGTCTCTGATGAGAAATAATAGGACTTCATGTCTCAGTTCATGTTCACCCCTGCCATCTACTGGGCAAGGGTGACAAGGCACAGCATCAGCAGCCACGTTTGCATTACTTAACTTTCACTCACAAAATGAGTGTGGACTAATCTACTAAGAAATGACAGTTGATATAAATTCTTGAAACAACTTTATATAACTTAAAATTATTTATTGAGAACTCACAATGAACAGTGTATTAATGTAATGTTTTCATCATGTGTTTAAAGAAAACAATGATTAATCATTAATGTAATATGCATGGATGTACAATCATCAAATGCTAAACAGCACAAGAAGGGCAAAACCAAGGAGTGTCAGCAGAAGGGGTGTCCACAAGCCCCACACAATGGAAGTGGAACCACTGAACTGTACAGTTTTGGTTGTCACATTTCAAATATTTGACCTTTCTCTGGTTATTTCTTTTGGGTGCTTTGTCTTTTTTGTCAGGCTGCTTTCTTGACCTATTTACATGCACTTCCAGTGGCAGTTGTTGCTGTAGCACACTGGGACCAAACAATGCTTGGGAGGTTGGTGGTACTGTGAAATATTAGCCTGGTTGACACCAGACCCTTCTCAGTAGTAACTGAGAGTGGGTCTGGGCAAGGTTCGTTCACAGCCCGTTTCCAAAGGGGCATCACCAACAGATGCAGCTTAAATGCCTCTCAGCGCAATTGGATATATCAGACTTTTGCCTAATCTTTTTTTAGATATGAAGGCTTCGAGTGTTGTACTTTGCTCAGATTTTAACAAAAGGAAACGTTCAAATCGCTTAAAACAGATGTGATAGCTGATTTGAACAAGTGATATTCTGGATGTTCCATTGTGGCAGCCATCATTGTAATTGTCTGCTTCAAACAATGACAGTATATTGATGCGCTATCGTCATCATGTAAAGCCCGCATCAACGGTTGTAACTGATGCCTCAATTTGGAAAAATTGGAAATGGGCTTGAATGGGCTCTTTGCCAGACTGACTTGCAGAGCAAATCTCAAATTTGCCTGAAGTCCGTCAGGGTTCTCCCAGGCTAGTGAAATATTGAAGGACAAGTTCAGGGAAAGCCACCTTCAGGAAGAACTCCTGTGCCTTCTGAAGCTGTGCCTTAAAAAAAGTGTCTGGACTTATGCGTAGAATCAAACAGTCCTTTAGTGTCCACACTACAAAGTCACAGTTCGCACTGTCTGTTACAAAATGTTGGGTCTGGACTTAGCTCTAGTACTGGTGGTTCTTCTTGAAGTGCACCTGACCATCAACCGCATGCAGGCAGAAGTTGCGGTCATCTGATGAACATGCATCAAGGACTGTGCAGCATTTAACTTCCATGCAGTCTTTCCCAAAACATTTGTGCAACTCACAATGGCATCTGGTGATGCTCCTACTCGTGGGAAGGCCGGGTTGACAAAAAACCCACAAGTTTGCACTTATTGATTTCTGTGCTGTTCTTTTGTTTGGGCAGTGTATGCCTGCCACGCTGTCTCCTCCTGTTTGATACCCCAAATGGTGGCTGCTGTTCCTGGCCCGCACGTAGGATAACAAACCCTCTGCATGGTGGAGAGAGCTGGTGAGCTGATGTCTGTTCCATAGACACTATGCATTGAGGAGGCTGTGATTCTGTCTGCCCATGCTGCAAACCAAAGTGACGAGGTGTGCTGTCCCCTTGTCCTTCTCTCAATCTGCACTGACTGTTCCTCTGATACATCAGCAATGTTTCTTATGGCCTGGCAGTGCTTCTGCAGCGCTGAAAGGTCACTCCTATCAAGGCTAGTGCCACAAACATTTGCCAGATACTGTAAGCTTCTGATGGGCAGAATAGGGTCTCTAAATTCCTCACAGTATTCAGGTAGCAGAATGTCTCGTAGCTTTCCAAGGATTTCAAGATATTTTATTCTTGCATAGTGTAATAACTGATGCCAAAAGCCAAGTAATTAACCATTTCCATATAGGTGCACCTGGTAAACAGTCTAGGTCTCTGTTCCATTCTGCTGCGGGTAGCTCGTATGGGTCGAAGGTTGTTGATATCAAACAGCTTCTCTAAATACTTCTGCTTGGTGATGGTAGTAAGTTTCTCACGGTAAGGGCCCTTTTCTTTTGCCGGCTTCTTCTCCATTTAATCTTAATTTTATTTTAATTTCTCTTTTTAAATGCAGTCTTTCCAGCTCCGTGTCTGTGTTGCTCTGAAACTGTTTCCCCTGGCAACCGATAGCGTAGGATCCCAAAATGGTGGACAACCCCCAAATCATCACATGACAGCAAGCTACCATGACATGTGTCCTCATTCTTAATAATAAGCTGCATCATCTGTCATACAGGGTATAGTGCCTGTCAAAGCTGCTGTGCTACCCAACTTATCTGATGGGGTGGCTGACTGAGCTGCGGTACGTGATGAGCGAGCAGCCTGACAAACAAACTCCCGTAGCTACCTGACGTAGAATCTTCCGTACCTGATTAAAGACGTGCCGTACCTGACGGACGTTCTGACTCAGATGCCGTATCTGACGAAGAGCAAGTAAAGATCCAAGCCCTACTGCTGAAGGACCATGCACGAAGAAAATGATGTATCAGGCTACATATCCGCTGTGATCTAAACAAGAAAATGATTTGTACAGTCATTAACAAGTCTTGTTTTTATTCATTAAACAAGGTATTGGTGAATGTTTGTTTTATGTTCATCTTGGCATCGGTAATCAAAAAATTATTATGTCCTACATCCAATTACCTGTTAAGGTACCCGTATTGTTCAAATATAAGACAACGTTAATTGTATAATGTTTTTGAAAAATAGGCTACAGGCCTACGTTTTAAAGACCACATTTTCTCTTTATAAAGTTATTTGGTTTGTTGCTTTATTTCCTCTGCTAAAATGTGTATGTCTGTTGCAATTTTACCGTAAGACCCCATTTTGACTATTTTCAAACAATCACAATACGATCTATAATTAATCTCACTGACATCTAGTGGCTATCTACGGTAGCTTTAGTCTCAACAGACAGTAGTAATCAAGTGTTGTTGCACACAATCATTAGCCAATGGTGTATCAGATACTGTCCATGCAGTTCAGACACTCCATTCTAATTATAATATGAGGTGAGGAAAATGGGAAATTGGGAAATTGGTAAAATTGGTAAATGGTAAAATGGGTAAATTGTAAAATCTGAAATTATAATAGGAAATATATATACTATTCAACTGTTAAATGATAAATGGAAAAGTAAAACAATGTATTTTTTAAATTGACTTCATTGGCAATGGAAATTATGAACATTTAACTATCCTCTTCCTTTTTACTACGTTTTGGTGGTCCTGGGATTCCATTTATACAGCCGGGCCTAAACTGGCTAGTGATATTTTCAACTACATTCCAGAGGCAACGAAGTCAACATTTAATGTATTGTAAAATAATATTTTTGACCTTGATAGATGAAGGTAAAATTCTTGGAAAAGCAAGGCTTTGGCAGAATTACTTGTGAGCATTTGCTCACATTTTAAGACTAAACACGCCCAGCTATGTGTATGCTGTAGAATTACATTCACTGCAGGGTAAATTGACGCAAATGAGGAAGTGCCTTAAAGGAGTGTTCCACAGTGAATCAGTTTTATAGTATACCATTTACAAATGTTACCATAGATGATTTATGTCATATACACGTCTGTTCTTTTTCAATATATCAGAGAAAAGCCGATAGTATATTTCAGTTCCTTACGCATCCACTGGGGGGGCTTCTGTATCAGTCTAAACTTGAGTTACCACAACTCCCAGAATTCCAAGCGAATTTAGTGCTTGTCCCCGCTTGAACACACCGACACAGAACATGGGCAATTCAACAGCACACCTCTGTAGAGCTGACGCTAGAAAGTTATACATATTTGTTTTTAAAATGGTAGTCTAATTTCTATTCATCATGCCCGTTTGGTGTTCTGTACCTGGTTGCAGAAATTACAAGCAAGCACAAAAAGGAGTAATCTTTCACACTACAATAGGCTATAAAAAGTTAGGTTCTTGGCATTTTAGGTCGGAAGATTATGAAAGTGATCTACCTGCTAAAGTAACCGGCAATACAGCCCGAAAGCGGCTGAAAAGCGATGCGATCCCATCCATTTCTCTTTATCTAGAAAGAGTAGCCTATATATAGTAAGC
>JACXGM010012658.1:0-23782 GCA_016801145.1 Umbra pygmaea
AAGACTAGGTATGTAGGACAAAGAGGAAGACTAGGTATGTAGGACAGAGAGGAAGACTAGGTATGTAGGACAGAGAGGAAGACTAGGTATGTAGGACAGAGAGGAAGACTAGGTATGTAGGACAGAGAGAAAGACTAGGTATGTAGGACAGAGAGGAAGCTTAGGTATGTAGGACAGAGAGGAAGACTAGGTATTTAGGACAGAGAGGAATACTAGGTATTTAGGACAGAGAGGAAGACTAGGTATGTAGGACAACATTGTATGTAGGTGCAACATTGTAGAGGCTTTTTTCATTAAAATAGCACAAACAATTAATTGATTGAACGTTTTGTTTAAGAGCTATTGAGATTTGAAGAGCCGAATGTCTGTCGAATCTCCAACCTGAAACTATCTTCAGCCCAGTCCTTGTTCCAGATTGTCACCGACTGTTTTCATTCTATAATTTGTCAACTCGGTAAACACTGCATCAAGGCTACTTTCCTTTGATTAACAACAGAAAGTGAAAACGTCTGCGACAATATTTTGGTTGGTGTGGACTTCACGCCAGTGTAGCTAAGTTGAGCCTTAAGTCTCCGTGGTGAAACCAAACATCGACACAGCTTTAGTATGAAACTAACTAGTTTCAACGTATCGTTGAGTGTGGACTTTGCACCTGAGTGAACTTATACACAAGCTGGTGCAACCGGCAGATGTTGTTGATCTGTTCTGTATGCTGTTTGCACATAAAATATAACATTTTTTTTTAATTTAAAGCCAATTGAATCTTATCATCTTTTTAGTTAACGGTTAATAATCGGATAACGAGTTGCGGTTGTCGGTTAGGAAAATTACCCGAAATTACCATCCCTACACTCCATATACTCAAACTATTAACTCTGCACATGGGCATAAGTTATGATCACTTCATAATAGGTAAGGGGTTTAAATGCCTTTAAACTTGAAGATATATAAAGCAAGGCTAAAGGGTACTTACGTTCTGTATAAGTTGCACCTTGATGGCAGTCTGGTCTGGCCTCTAATTCCTGACTCCAATTCAATGTTGTGACTGGAGACAAAAAAATATTTATGTTTGTTGTCCAAGCATTTATTTCTCTAAGACATAATTATAAACAGAAATATAGTTGCAAGCAACGATAAGACGGGGTACTCCGATATGGGAAGTATAGGAAATAGGCTTCCAATGGTACCAACCATTTGATTTCTAGCATGTACGGTTCAGGAAATATGACAATGTGAGTCAATGAACCCTCTGTCTGCCATTTTGTCCACCATTTGGCATTGTATCTCTTAGTCCATATCACCATTAAGGAAGGCATGAATAAGACACCTGTATGCCAAAGTTCAGGCCACTTGTACTTATTGTTGATTTTAAGATTATTTTTAAAGGTGTGGACAAATGTTCATTTATGGGCAAAAGTGATCCAAATTTGAGAGTCAATGTCACAGGCTGTGATGAACCCACAGGGACAACTCACCACTCATCCTTTGCAGTGAAATTCCCTCTTTCCATTGTTAACAACCATTACTTTCTATCATGTAGGGTTCAGGAAATATGACACTGTGACGTCATTGTGAGTCATTGAACCATCGGTCTGCCATTTTGTCCGCCATTTTGCATTATATTTCTTATTGCTTATCACCCCATAGGGATGCCAGTATAGAAAATCTGTATACCAAAAGCCAGGTTAATCTGTTTTATTGTTTATTTTAAGATGATATTTATCGGTTTTGGTAAATTTTAATTGAACAGAAAAATCCAAGAAGGCGGACTTTATGGGTTCTTGAGGCTTTTTTGTTCATCATGAGAAATAAGGCAGGGACACAAAGATTCAGCACTATAGGTCAAATGGGGTGGAAATAGCAGCTTCTTGAAATTCATAAATTAAAAAATACATACCCAGATTTGAGACTTGAAATCACTCGCTGTGATGAACCCAAATTGACAGTTCACACAGCTTTCTTTGCAGTGGAACTCCATCTTTCCATTGCTACCAACCATTGGTTTCTATCATGTATGGTTCAGGAAATATGATAATGAGAGGTCATCATGCATCAGTGAACCATGTGTCTGCCATTTTGTCAGCCATTTTGTATTGTATCTCTTAGTCCATATCACCATTAAGGAAGGCACATATGAAACACCTGTATGCCAAAGCGCAAGTCAATCAGACTTTTTGTTGATTTTAAGATGATTTTTATAGTTGTGGTCAAATAGTCATTTATGGGCAAAAGTGATTAACATTTGAGAGTCAAAATCACAGGCTTTGATTAACCCACTTGGAAACCCCAGACCTTATTCTTTGCAGCGGAACTCCCTCTTTCCATTGGTATCAACCATTACTTTCTATCAGGTATGGGTCATCATTCATTAGTGAAACATGTGTCGGCCATTTTGTTGGCCATTTTGTATTGTATTTCTCATTGCTTATCACCCTATAGGGATGCTAGTATAAGAAATGTATATACTGAAAGCCAGGTCAATTTGACTTATTGTTGATTTTAAGATGGTATTTATAGGTGTGGGCAAAATGTTCATTTATGGGCAAAAGTGACCCAATTTTGAGAGTCAATATCACAGGCTGTGTTTAACCCACATGGACAAATCATTCTTTACAGTGAAACTCCCTTGTTCCATTGCTATCACCCATTGGTTCATATCATGTACTGTTCACGAAATATGACATTGTGTTTTAATCATGCATCAATGAACCATTGGGTCGGCCATTTTGTCCGCCATTTTGGATTGTATTTCTTATTGCTTATCACCCTATAGGGATGACAGTATAACAAATATGTATATTAAAAGCTAGGTCAATTTGACCTATTTTGGATTTTAAGATGATTATTATAGGTTTTGTCAAATTTTCACTGTACAGAAATTTCCAAAATGTCAGACTTTATGGGTTCCTAAGTCTTTTTTGTTCATCATGGGAAATAAGGTAGGTGTACAAAAATGTAGCACTCTAGGTTAATCTGGGTGGATATGGGCTCATAAGGAAATTAACTTATTGAGTCATGTGCTATAGCACCCCTGGAATCGGAGGAATCGGGGCGGGCCTCTGTGTGGTAGGTACTCATGGGTTATATTTTAATGGGACAAAGTTATACAACTTTTTACCATGTACTTTTTATGTTATTAAGAATTTTAGGGCAGATATATAATAATAATAGGACTAACGATTACAATAGGTTACAATAAGTTAATTGACTCAATAAGTTAAATTATGAACTTACATTCAGAAGAGCCCAGGTTGCCCGGTTGCCAGGCTGGAGCTGAACTGTGGCTGCAGTTATCTGTTTGGGCTGTCGGTAAATTATCTGTTGGGAATTTATTAAAATTATTTCAGAAACGTCTTTTTAGACCCTTGATGCGTTTTTGATACATCTTAAAAATACGCTATGAAGAATCATAATTCAATTTTATTTCTATAGCCCCAATTCATTAAAAAAAGTTATCTTAGGCACTTTTCATATAGAGTAGATAAAGACCGTACTCTGTGATATAATTTACAACAATTTCCACCATGAGCAAGCACTAGGCGACAGAGGCAAGGAAAAACTTCCTTTAAAGAGCATACCTGCCAACCTGCACGCATTTTGCATACCATTTACGCAATTTCAAGTCAAACTACGCTGGTACGAAATACTACTCTTATATACGCTAAACTGTATTTGGCAGATTTTTTTAAATTCACTTTTAACGCTAATATTACTAGTGCTGAGAGATTTACAGGGTTCGGGGCGAAGGAAAAAAACTCATGCTCCTGCTTCTCCCGCGAATGACTCCACCTAGAGTGACTTTATCTAGTAATCGTGATACAGCTGCTGGATTCACTCATGGCAGCTCCACCTCGTCCGCTGACAATGACCCACCACTGATGCGTTAGGAAACTGGTAGGGAAATTAACCAAACGTTTCGCCGACTTATTATTTAATAAAAATATAATGGCAGAATTGATTATAACGCACAATTTTTAGATTGGAAACGTCATGTACACGGGAGGAAACAACTAAATGAACTGGAGACTGCCACAGCATCTATCCCAATAATTGGAAATGTTATAATTGGGAGTGCCCTACACTCTAGAATTATTAATAATAACGGACCCTAATGGTATGTTTTCATTGTAATTATATGGTTAAAATTGCCACTCAGTATAGTCAGTTTTAGGATTTCATTAGACTCTCAGAAAAGAGTGCAGTTTTTGGTTGTTGAATTACAAGCAATGGGAAAAGGCCCTAATATTGTAGTTACTGTATTAATTTAAAATACAAGTAATTTTATAAGTGTGCATATGTTTTTTTTGTGGTCTTATTGAGATTGTGGAATGCCCACTTCCCAAATGCTGTGCTCCACTGTGAAACGCTGTGTCTGCGCTGAGTTGGTACTCATAAACATTTCTCAAGGTTGGCAGGTATGAAAGAGGCAGAAACCTCGAGCAGAACCATGCCTTAGGGTGGGCGGCCATCTGCCATCGACCAGTTGGAGGTGATAATACATACACATAAAAATGTCTTACTATGTTGAGCCTTTTGATGGCAGACTGGAAAAGGTTGAGTGGGAAAATGAGGGCTGGATGCATTTGGTGTGACTTGAAGAACAAAAATAAAAAAGATCAATATTAGCATTTTTCAGCTTCATATCTTAGGCTTTTTTGTCTTGCATGTCAGGCTTACCAACTCTGAGGGAATTCTCTGAGTTCATGGGTCTTATGACCAGTGGTAAGGAAGGAGGGGCTTTCAGGGCTTTTGGAGGGTCTTTCTGAGGTGTTTTGTTTTTTTTGGTTGGAGGTTGCATTTCAGGTGGAGGAAAGTCATCTTCAGGTAATGAGGATGATGATGGTGACCTAAGCCGTTTTGGTGTAAATATTTCCATTAATCGTAATTAGAATTTTAATTTTAATGCACAACAAAAAGAATACATGCAAACATTTCTAATGCAAAAACGAATAGTTCTATATGCATACTTACTTTTTCCATATTCTAACTGTTTGGGCTTCTTGCTCTTTATCTGTGTTGAGGTCTGATGTCACACAAGACATTTCCCAATGCTCTTTAATTCTGTCAATAGAATCTATATAGCCCATTCAGCAAGTCAAGTATTAAAAAGTCACAGTATCAGCACAACATCAGGGCCCGTATTTATCAAGCTTCTTAGGATTGCTCTTAAGAACACTGCTAAGACTTGACTTAAGAGTAAGAAAATTCTTGGCTCAAAGCTGCGCTTAAAAGTTCTCAGTCCTACTTTTAGTGAAGTGTAGGACTAAATCTTAAGTGTCAGTCTCAGAGCTGATTCACGACACTTTGCTGTGCCGCAAACGGGATTTTGGATGACGACATAGGCAGGATCCAATCACTGAATAGATGTGTTTTTAAGAATATTCTCAGATAAATTCACATTTATTGGTGACATTCATAAGAGGAGTTGACATTCAACAAACATTTGACAATAAAGAATTTTCAACAGAATCCATTATGATATACACATTGTAAATTAAAGATAAAAAAAGATTTCCAACACGTTTTCCACTTTTTCACAATTAAATATTTGAAACGAGTGTGCTGTTAACTGACCTGCCTATATATAGCCTAAAGTTAATGATGTAATCATAGCCACCATGGATTCCAAAAGATAACCCAACTGGAGAGAACAAAAAACACTGCTTGCTGTAGTAGAATTTCTGACTAGATAATGTGGAATCTGCGCTTCCACTGGCCAATCCCTCTCCATCACACTTCGTGTGATACGATGGGCCCTGTGAAGGGATATATTATATATTGCCTATATTAGGATCCAGTGTTCAATTAATAAACTATGAAACAATTGTGAATAAATAGCTTACAAAAACGCTACCTGTTGTAGTTAATTTGGGCTTCTGTCAGTGGCATATGGGGTGAGCAGCCACGAACGGGTATCCTCTGTCGGCAGAAAGTGGCTTTCAAACAGCTGCTTCGGGCCACTTTCATTCAATATCGCGCGTCATGGGTAGACCCAGGCCATTTGGGTACCACATCCAAAATGTTGTAGTCTGCATCAAACTCAACTTTTGCGTTGATGCTGTGGTACCTCTTCTTATTCATATAAACATTCTCATTGACGCTGGGAGCAATGATCTTTATACAAGTGCCATCTATTGTGCCTACTACTCTTGGGAAGTCGGCTATTTGCATGAATTGTGTTTGCTTCTGTTGGATTATGCGGGTTGTTGTTGGGAAGTCAGTGAAACGCGTGATAAATGTGTTGCGCTGTAAGTGATTGTTTCCATGACAATTCGGCTTATTGATGGTTTTGATGGGCCAAATCATCAGCATTGTGTGCAAACAAAGCATAATCACCACCTCCAATTAATCTAAAAATGAATTGCTGCATAAATGTCACTGGTGAAATGACGTTCCTCACTCAGTCGCTGACGAAGATGATGCCTGCTCTGTCCAAACAATACCGTTTTTAATTAATTAAGCAGCGTCAAACAATTCAGAAAAACATTCTTCCTCTCCTAAGAGATTTGCGCATGTCTCTGTCTACGCCATCACAAGCCCCTTCTGGCAACTCTTAACCACTTGAGAGACCTCTCGAGCGGTCTTAATAGTTGGGAGAGTGATTCTTAGCTTTGAGAAATTTGATAACTTGCTTTTACACTTAAGTTTGAGAGTAGGAGTAACTTTTGTCAATTCTCAGCACTTAAGACTAAAATGGCACTTTGAGAAGCTTGATAAATACGGGCCCAGAAGTTTAGGCACAATTGTATTAAGTGCTTTACATTGAAAATTACCTGATTCGTAGAGTACGCGTGCAGCAAAACTGCCCCTATCCCTTCGTTGGTTGCGGCAAAATCCTCTTTTGGACATTTTGGAGAATTTGTAGTTTGTCCCTATAGGGGGGCCACCAAGCTAGCCCATCTGAAAAGGACTCTTTTGCCTCAGGGCCAGTTCTGTTTTCCTCCTTAAATAGTACTATTAAGTACATATTGAGCCTAATACAAAATAATTAACACAACAAAAAGTGTATTTCAATCAGTCATTTGGGTATACATAATTTTCAAAAGAAAAACATGAACAGAAAAATATCACACAATCAATATAAAGACAACATAGTGCATGTTGATAGTACAGTGCCTTGCAAAAGTATTTGGCCCCCTTGAACTTTTCAATAATTTTGCTTGCCCAATTTGTCAGTTTTTTATTTGTTAAAAAAGTTTGAAATATCCAATAGATTTTGTTCCACTTCATGATTGTGTCCCACTTGTTGTTGCTTCTTCACAAAAATTACAGTTTTATATCTTTATGTTTGAAGCCTGAAATGTGGCAAATGGTCAAAAAGTTCAAGTGGGCCGAATACATTCGCAGGGCACTGTATTACTGGGTGGCCAACCTTCAGAAAATTTTACTCTGGTTACATGGCCCAAACACGCCATGGTGCCATTTAGAAGGTAGGTCGTGCCTCTCTTCATCTCTCTCTGCTTTAGTCTGCTCTGCTCTCCCAGTATCTCCTTCTGGTTACACTGGTAATCCTGTAGTATTAACTACTCTCAAAATCTAATACCAGTTCCGTAGCCACTTTAAATTTTCTTCTGCATCTATCATGGGCCCCATTGATAAAAACCATACATTTCCCCCATCGGTTGATGACAAAGCCTTCTGTTTATGGAAAGGGAAAGGTAATAAAACATTCTTTGATTTATATTAAAATTGAGTCTTTTCTAGTTTCCCCAATATGTCTGTTAAATACAACTTGCCTTCATCTCACTTTTTCCGCTATTTACAGTTGAGGCATTTTGTTTCCAATCAATTTGAAGGCTTTCCTTGCATACCCCCAACCCAGCCTTGGGATGTATTGCTGACTATCTCACCCCTACAGAAATCTCTGATTTTCTGGGTCTATTTCTGGATTATGTCATGCGACGATCAGTCCATGAATAGAACTAAATCGGCTTGGGAGCAGGAGATGGGGATGGTATTTTCTAAGGAGTTCTGGGAAGAGGTAATTAAAAGAACAAGTTCTACCTCTTTGTGTGCCCGTCTTGGTCTCGTTCAATTCAAGGTTATACACAGAGTACATTACTCAAAGTCCAGGCTATCCAAAATGTACCCAGCAGTGATGGATGTGTGTGACAGGTGTCACTCCTCTCCCTGTGACCTATACCATATGTTTTTACTTGTCCAAAATGGAATAGCTTCTGGAATTCAGTATTCCATACTTTGTCTGAAGCCCTCAAAATTCACATCATTGCTGTACATGTAATGAATAAATATATATAAAAAAAGTGTGATCAGTAATTTTAAGAATGTAGGCTGTCACGAGGAGACTGCGCACCTCCGCACCAGGCTACTGAACGAGACCGAAAGTAACCATGCAACAGCTCAAGTCTAATGTAATCTAAGGCTTGGTTAATAAACCAACTTGCAGAGAAACAAGACACTCATATTATTGATGGGGAAATACATCACATACAAATACATGTCATGTTATCTTGGTAGTTATGTTAATATTGCAGGCTGCATGGTAGACACTGTCACAAGGAGACCAGACTATGCCAGGCCACTGAACGAAACCGTAACCGAGGGTAGCCTATACTGCATGAGTCTAATGTAATCAAACGGGCATCCCCTCCCCCTGCTGGCACGCGAACCGGTGACCAAATCTATTAACTCGGTACATCAACCAACAACCGTCCGGTTGAACCGACTCGCGTAAAAGAGTTGGTTGTCCCATCACTAGTCTGGTGACAAGGGGGTGCCTCTGAGTGCTGTTATGGGCGGGATTGTATTACTAGCATTGCGCCAATCCAAAGCCGACCCATCTGAGAAGTTAAATGGAGCCTGGAGAAATCCGACTTTGCACACATAATTCGATATACAATCTTTGTCCGACATCGGCAAGACATGTGTGCTATCTCGGTGTAGTGTATCCCTCTGCGTCAGCGCATTTGGCTTCACCCTCCCAATACTGAGCTTGTGCCAGGTGGCCAGCACGCTGTGCCTCTCCCAGGGGACTAGACAGTTGAGCTCCTCATCTGGTGGTGGCCACATCTCATACATCCCAAGAGATCCACCAGGGATCCACAAGCTTCAGCAGAGATCACCAGGGACCACCAGGAACTACAACTGAGTCCACCGGAGTCCACTACCTAGTGCAGCAGAGACCTCTGAGGGTCCACTACCTACTGCAGCAGAGACCTTTGAGGGTCCACTACCTACTGCAGCAGAGACCTACGGGGGTCCACTATTGAAACCTTTTGCATTTATGTCTGTTTTTTACAACACAGCATACAACAATGTTACAGCCTTGCTAAAGGGCACCAGGATATTTGGCCTACTCGGAATTTGAACCAGTTTCAAGGTTCTTAAAACATGCCTGGAAGGCACTGGAGCCTCACAGGGAGACGTAAACGCAACTCTGTCTACATTAATGTAACATTGCCACTGCAAGATGGTAATTATCATTGTTGTTTTTTTATTTTCATTGCTTACTCCTACTGTAAAACATCATGAAAATCTAGTTCGATCTATACATGAGCAATATGGGTCTGGTTTCAAACTTAGACCAAAATCTCTTAAACTGGTTTTATGTTAACAACATCTAGTGTAACTGAAATAATCACACATGACGTAGATTAGCAACATTCCTTTTTAGACAAGGTCATATGATAGTAATTGTCAGGTGAGTCAGCCATCAATCTCCGGGAGTATGCATGTTAGGACCAAACAAGGCTTGGCTCTGTTCAGAATATATTATTTTACTCTAAAATCTTTGAATTTGAGGTACATCGCACAGGATGCAGGACATGAATTTAAGTGTGAGTGACATTTGGAATATAGGGCCTTTTACACTAGAATAGAGAGGGTTATCAAGAGAAAGAGTGTGCTTTATTTCTCAATTACTAACATGTCATTTTAGTTGGCATTGGCATGTCTTGCCAGATAATCCAAGAGAAGTTTGAGGACTGGAATATTTGTGCAATTCATTTGTCTGCTAGCATGTGGATGTGGTTGTGCACACATAAGAAAACGTGAGGGAAACTCATGGATATCCTGCAAAAATATATAAATGATGAAATACTGAACATACATTCAAATTCAAAGGAATCAGCAGATCATCACATACAGTAAATATTGTCTAACTGTTGGAGTTACAACATCATAGACACACTCTTTAAAACTCTTTAATCTCAGAATTTCACCCAAATTATGTTCTCAGGAAACGAATTTGAAAACATGTTATATTTCAACATATTTAGGGTCTTTTTTTACGTTTCTGCTGCACTTTTTGCTATTAGGCTATATTCGTCCTTCATTTACGTTGCACCTGCACGTTTCATTTCGCGGATTCATGTGAGAACATTCCACACATTTTATAGTGGTCGAAATTATATTGCAACATGCAGAGTTAAGGTTAGGGTTAAGGTTAGGCATGAGAATACTAACGGTAAAGTTAGGCATGAGGTTACTAATGGTTAAGGTTAGGCATGACTTTGGTTAAGGTTAGACATGATGTTACTGAGGTTAGGATTAAGGTTAGGGTTAACATAAAAAGAAATCTAAATTTATTTGGTTGTTAGATTTATTTCCCTACAAACATAATTTACCCTCTCATACGTACATATTTCACATTTCAGATTTGCTAAATAGTTCCCTCAGAGCGTATTTCATGCGAATTTGGGCTCCTTTAAAATCAGTAGTCTGAAATATATTAGTGCTGCCGCGATTAGTCGATTTAGTAATCGACCATGTAAATTAGTTAACGTAAATTATTTTCATTGATGTGTCATTTTACTATTGATTGCCTATTTATTTTTGTTCGCCCGTCTCAAACAGTTCACTGTAATTCATTTCCACAGGCAGGAGAGTCCTTTGAATCAAGCACTAGACATAAAAGCTTCCAAAGTATGGAAGTATTTCAGGCCAACTGGTTACAAAAGAGTGTTCTGTACAATGTCAAAACTTCACTTCCTTATCACGGGAGCACAACTACGATGCACGAGCACCTAAGAAGGAAACACCCAAGAAACACACAAGAGATGTTGAAGATGCACCCATAGAAAAGGAAAAGAGAACGTAAATATATAATAGGCCTTTTTCATAGTGGATGTTCTAATGTTGAAACTGGGCAAACAAATCTGTAGGTATAGCGTTGGCAATGGACGTTGATCAAGTTTATTTTCACCTCTGTAACATTGCCAAACATTTATTTGTGCTATGTGTTAAAAATGATAAATGTCGATTCCATAAAAAGACAAAAAACAGTTCATTTACATGTTATTGATGGTCAGATGCATCTGTAGATGCATTACAGACTATTGAAATAGTGTTACCACATTTTCTACCATAAAAAAACATGTCACTCATTATCAGTTGATTGAAAATATAGCAATTATCGAGAAGAGTTGGGTAGCCGTTTTCAGCAGCTGCTTAAATTATATTATTAGCATTATTAGCTGTAATGCAGTAGCAGGTTGACACAGACTCCAAGCCAAGCCCTTGCGGCTCAAAGTAGCTACTGTGTCGATGATCGGACAACAATCCAATGACACCAGGAACTCCAGCTTTTAAGTGCTTTGTAAATGTTACTCACTGGAAACCTAATCACGGTTTAAATGTTGCCCACACACAAACGTAGATGCGCAGTTGTTTTAAATGTTGCATTCATAACGTTTAACAGTTACACATTCGTTTTTTAGTCTGATGGAAAGTCGTGGAATGACAGATATTTTTTTTTATTACAATGTGGAGGCACACAACATTCACTTTTGCCATTGATCTCCATTATATTTTTCCCCAATGTACACAATAGGAGCTTATAACACTAGTAGCGCAAGGGAAGTTTGCCCATCTATGACACCTAAGGCCTATTATTAATGAAACAGCGAGCTAGTCTGTACTGTTTAGTGTATGTTAAACAGGCTACTTAGGCTTTGGCAGTAATGTTTTAAACCCCACCATGCATGCAAGTGTAAATACGTGCAGCATAGATGCGTGCCTGCCTGCTTTCAGCATGATTCATTATTAGGTAGAGGGAAGCGTGGTTAGGCGAGTGCAGATTCTGACTAATACGGTATACCCTAATGGAAATGCAGATATGTATGTCTAGATTGTTAATACATAATGTTTTTGAACTGTTTACTTAATGAGCTTTTAACAAAAGCTGATGTGAAGGTTAAGGTGAAATCAAAGACAGGATATAGGCTCTACATCAATAGGTTAATTAGGGGTCCAAGCCCGAAGGGGCTGGGAACCGTCGTTGCAAAGCAACGTGGTTCACAGCTCCAGCAGGGCTGTGGAACCCTATTGTTTTCCTAAGGTTTCTTCTTATTATTATTAGGGGTCCAAGCCCGAAGGGGCTGGGAACCTTCGTTGCAAAGCAACGCGGTTCACAGCTCCAGCAGGGCTGTGGAACCCTATTGTTTTCCTAAGGTTTTTTATTCTTCTTATTATTATTCTTCCGGTAAAACCGTTACTACAGCCTAAACCGTACATGATCGTGGGGGTGCCATTTTCAGGACTGGTCCAGATCACCGCTGGGACCTCAAACAGAAAAATTCAACCACTATAGCAGAAAAAAACGCGTTTGCCCTTATAACTCCCAAACCGTACATCGCACATAGAAGATAGACATATCCACGCGTTCCCTGAGTTCAGCTAAATCTTCTGACATAGACCACGCCCATTTCCGCCAGTACTTTTATACGTGAAAAATAGAAATTTAACGTAAAACCTAATTTTTCTAACTCCTCCTAGACCGTGTGTCCGATCTGCACGAGATTTGGTATGTATGACCACCAGACTGACGTGACAAAAATTAATCGTATGAAAATTGCGTAAATTGCGCAAAAATAAATTTGTGTAGCTAGCTACTTAAGTATAAACCTTGTCATATCTTGGCCAAAAAAAAGCTATCATTGTAAAACTTTAGATTCTTGTTTGACATGACCATCTGAGGCTCCGAAACAAATTTTATGAAAATTGGCTACTAGGGGGCGCTATAACTACAAAAGGTGTATCTCATCAACGGCTCATCCGATGTTTACCAAAGTTTACCCTACCATCTAGGGCCACTCTTGAGGCCACCCATACGCACCCATCAAAAGGGGCGTGGCCTATGGGACCCAGTTTTGGATCTACCCCTTGTACTAATGTGAGTAACTTCAAATTTACAGTGTACATGCGCAATGGTTACTTGACCTCACATACCAAAAATTACACATGTGGACCACTAGGTGGCGCTTTAATGGTGAGAAACGTATTTTGTGCCCATAACTCCCACATTACACATTGCACAATAGACAACCTTATATCCAAGTGTACCTTGAACTGAGCTGAATCTGATGATATAGGACACGCCCATTTTTGATAACTCGTCCTAGACCGTGCAACCGATCTGCACAAAACTTGGTTCCTAGCATCTCCAGATGGACCTGACCCAAAGTTATCAAAATAATTTTGTTACAGTAAACTATGCGCAATTGAAAAACAAAAATATTTTCGTAGCTACCTATGAAATATTAACTTTAGTATATTGCTTCCAAATTAAATGCTATATTCAAAAAACCTGAGATAATTGTTTAATGTCGCACTACAATGTTCAGTACCAAATTTGGTGAAGATCGGCTGTTAGGGGGCGCTTTAATCAACGTTTATTTTTTTTGGACAATAACTCAATACATTTAACTGGGATAATTGTGATTACAATATATTTTCCGTAGTAAATGCTATAAACATGAAACTTTTGGTGCTTGTTTGGCATGCTGCTCTGAAGCTCTGTACCACATTTTTTGTCATTAAAAGGTGCTGTCGTCAACGTAGAGCAGGTTTTGCCCATTTACTTAATCAATGTTAATGGGATATTTACAACGGTGATGTAACACAGAAATTGTAGCTCACACCTCGATATTTTCTGACATTTGCATCGCCAACGTTATACTTTTGGGTCCGCTTTCCATAATGACTATCCAAAAGTATGAGCTTTTTAAATGTGTCAGACATTATAGAACATGTAAAAAAATTGTATTATAATCATATAGGCTACAATTTGTTTCAAACAAAGACAAGATAAATTCATAATTAATGTAATATACTTTTATTTAGTAGATTTAATTTTGGTGTTCTATCCTAACCAATATTTCCTATATTTCTAAGCAGATGATCTATGCTATATTCTGATAAAATGCCACTCGTTGGGGTTATTAGAGTGCGCTGGATCATGTGTTTGTGTATCTGGAAAACTTTATTTCCTGTTTGGAGTGTGCAGTGTTAGAATTGGTTTGTTGCTAATCTAGTACAAAATTTTACTACAAAACAATATAAAACATTTTCAAAAAGTACTATCTATAATGTGTACTGTCGGTAGCATCCTAAATTAGTGACCTGACCTGAACAGTGAAAGGGAAATGGGACAAAGTTACAGAAAACATGTTGCTTAAAGTTTTGTAAAATTGTTTCCTTTGGACAAATGTAGGTAACTCATTATTTGGTTCTGATAGGTTTATTGGGTAAGGCAAAGTGTACAGACAAGATGGGCAGATATAAACAAATTACTACAGTAAATTGATTCAGAACTGATGCTTTTGTGGATCAATGTTAACTTTAAGCCTTGTCCCTGCACAATTAGGACAAATTAAATCAAATATCAGTTCATTCAAATGTGCTACATGAACTGTTGGCCACAGAATAATGTAGCGACGTCATCTGAACAGTGAAAGGGATATGGGATAAGGTTACAGAAAAAATGTTGCTAAATGTTGTGTTTTGTTTGAGTGTGTAAGGCAGAGTGTACAGACAAGAATGTTAGGCATACATAAATTATTACATGAAATTGCTAGAGAACCCATAATTTTGCGGATCGATGTTAACTTTAAGCCTTGTCCCTGCACAATTAGGACAAATTAAATCAAATATCAGTTCATATAAATGTGCTACATGAACTGTTGGCCACAGAATAATGTAGCGACCTCATCTGAACAGTGAAAAGGATATGGGATAAAGTTACAGAAAATAAGATGCAAAAAGGTTTTACGAAATTGTTTCCTTTGGAACAAATGTAAGTAACTCATTATTTGGTTCTGTTTTGTTTTGTTTAATGTGTAAGGCACAGTGTACAGACAAGACGGGCAGATATACACAAAATGCTACAGTAAATTGCTACAGAAATCATGATTTTGTGAATCTATGTCAATTTTAAGCCTTGTCCCTGCACAATTAGGACAAATTAAATCAAAGATCAGTTCATTCAAATGTGCTACTTGAACTGTTGGCCGCAGTATAAAGTAGCGACCTAATCTGAACAGTGAAAGGGATATGGGATAAAGTTACAGAAAAAATGTTGCTAAATGTTGTGTTTTGTTTGAGTGTGTAAGGCACAGTGTACAGACAAGAATGTTAGGCATACATAAATTATTACATGAAATTGCTAGAGAATATTGCCCATAATTTTGCGGATCGATGTTAAATTAATCCCTATCCCTGTACAATTAGGACAAATTAAACCAAAGATTGGTTCATTTAAACACGGTACATGAATACTCAGCCATGACTGTATGGCACTCTGATTACTTCTGCTATTTGAAAACCTGTTTTCCGAATGACAGTTTATGGATCGACATACTATGTGATGGTATTTCATCATCTGCTTTCTTAGTTTGTAATCCCCTTTGTTTTCTTGCTAATGACAACTTTTTTTTAATCTTCTCTTACATTTTCGACCATTATCAAAGCACTTCTTTTATCATTTTAAAATGTCTTTGAAATATCAGAGCACGTGCAAATTACTACAGACCTTGTATCTTGGGTGTTATGACATTTTCCAGCTTTTGCGTCACAGCCATCGCGCCTTTGGTTCCGATTTAATAGGTTTTGCTTTTGTGGGCTCTGCGGGTCATCAGAGCGACTTGCACCAGGGGGGACTCGCCAGGGACGGCTTGGACCCTGTCAAAACTGCTTGCAGTTCTAGTTGTGTATTGTTTTGGTAAAAGTTAAGTTATTTATATTATTTACATTTGTAATTGTCTTTATTTAGTAACGTTTAACTTATTTATTTTGTGACATTTTATGTTTTGGCCCTTCAGTTGAGTTAAAAATAAAATGGATACAACGAAATAACGAACAATTGATTTTTTAACAATAGAATAGAATAGAATAAATCTTTAATGTCCACCAAGGTGGAATTTTTTCTTTGGCTCACCAGACATACAATACAGAGAAACATACAGACAACATCTCAGACATATAGCAGGATAAAAATATTCTTAAATACATTAAAATACATTAAAATAGCAGCTAGGTTTGGAGATGTCACTTGGTTTAATTAAGGATACTGATGGCATTTGGAATAAAGGATTTTTTAAATACGCTTTTTGCCAGAGGCACCCTAAAGAACTATTGATGAGAACTATTGATGATAGCTCACTAGTGGCTATCACTTGTATCGTGCACAGTAAACTCAATCATCAACCAAAGTTTTTTTAAATATATTTACAGACATCTGGTTCCAACCCATTCTGCCACTGAGGCCTTGGGCAAGGTAATTTAAATACTTAACTGCAAACCTTGTTATGCCTTGGGATTGTCGCATAACCAGTGTTTAGAGGGTTGGGTTAACGTTCCAAAATATTTCTGTGCTGATAAAAATTTTATCACAGCAAGTTATATTTAGAGAGTTAGTCAACAATGACGTTAAACATTTGTGTTAAACTATTGTTTCAGAATGAGCCTGGTTAATACTGTTTTCCATGTAAGTGTTATTACACCATTTGTTTCCAATAAAAAACAATTCGGAAACAAATTTTAATAAAAGTAAGCCCATTTCTACATTTCTAACTTTTGTCAATCTCTTGGAAATAAAGTGTTCCATAAGGGTTATTCCAATGTCCCCATAGGATAATTCTTTATATTATTTCTCGAAGAACCCACTTTGGTTTCCTGCTAGAATCCTCAGGTGAAAGGGTTCTATATGTAACAAAAACGGGTCGTACTGAAATCAAGATTGGTACTTACTTGAGCGAATATTGGCCTCACTGGAACCACAAACTCACTGGAACCATAAAAGGGTCCTCCTGAAGTGGGAGCTGAAACATCTTTATAAATCTTTTTTGTAAGTGTATTTATTGTCAAAATGCAACTGATGCCACCTCTCTCTCCTGCCTGTCTGTCTTTGTAGTGATCCCTGGTCTATCTATCTCCCTCTACCACTCTCCCTGTGTCATTGTCTTTCTTTTTACTCTGCTGCCGTGTACTAGGCCTGCTTGCCGACCATTGCTGTACACCATTTTGGGCAAATTGCTTTGGCCTAACAGAATTCCAGAAATCTATTTGATTTACATGATATCTAGAAGTGGCCTTTTTACAGTGATGGGCAGTAGCGTCGCTACAAGTAGCGCCGTTACTAGTTTAATTACATTTCTCAGTAGCGTGGTCGTAGCGTTACTTTACAGTAGTGAAGCTATTTTATTTATCAAGTAGTGGGTAGCGTCCACGCAAGCTACAATTTCAGGAGTATTTCTGAAGCTCACCTCTAAAATACAACTGCTAAGGATGTTAAGGATCAGTCACGTCACCGCCATACACAGCCTGTGTAGCCGAATAGGGATGTGCGAATGCTGAACGATTCGTTTTTTTTAAATAAGTCTTTTCAATGAAATGGGTGCACTGAATTACTGCTCTAAAAGATTTGTTCATGTGAATCACTTTTTGTTCATGTGAAGTCCAAAGCACATAGATTTAGCAGGTGAAGTCGCGCAGAGTGTCGTCTAGAGTTGCTTTCAACTCCTCCCACCTCCTCCTTTTCGTTGTTTGTGGCCATTCTTTTCTTCCCAGTCCACGAGCCTAAGGAATCTCTGTCCAATGTTCAGAAATGGTCCTGCTCGCAGCAGAGAGTGAGGAAGATATTCTAAACCCAGACTTAGTGAGCACAATCCATTCAGCAGGGAGTTTGTATGGCATTTCAGGGACATTGCCACACAGTGCCAGAGTTTACCCACCAAAAAGCCAGAATTGGCGATTTATACAAATTGTGTTGTTTATAAATCGTCTGCCAATTCAGTAAATTATTAGCAAAGGCTATTTGTGTTACTACGTGATGTTAAATTATGAAGAGTTGAGTTGGATATTCTGTAGTACAGATAGACTACAGTTTCCTAAATTGAATGGAATTGTGTTGCACATACTCATTAAAGCACTTGAATTATGGTTAAAATTAGTTTTACGAAATACTTCACTCATCAGATTGTGCTACTTTCCCCTGTTCTCAATGACACATAAAACCTACAAACCAATTGTTATAAAAATACATTAACCACATAATACAATAATTGACAATGTAGCCTAACAGAATAATAGAAGAGTATATGTAGCATATTACAACTGATCTGTTCATATTCATATCATAATGTGTTCATATGTTAAGCTAGCTAAATAATATAGCACATATGGTCTGTCATGTTTTACTGTAGTCAAATGTAATAATGGGCATAACTTAGCTTGACAAATGTTTACTTTATAAAGACTAACCCATTTGCTTTTTGTCTGAAAATGGTTTATTTGTTTTCATGTGTGCTTGAAACATTTAAGTCAGCTCTATTATAGAAATAAATATGGTCCCATCATGATATAGAGATATAATTAACCAGTAGAACAAAAGGATTCATTAAATGTATTAACAAAAAATATAAGGTCAATGCCAGAATTGAATATGCATATACTGTACAATACTGAACAACACACGTGGTTAGCTTTTGTCAAACAATGTTGATTATATCACAAATCTTAGGATTGTATATTTCTTTAGCTTTTGAAGGACGTACCTGATCTTTGTGGTCGGTGTCTAACCAAGGCCATTTCTAGAACTAGAAACTAGTAGACTGTTCAACTTTTAAAATGAGTAGCAAGAAATCCGCCATAATATTCCATTTGGGGTGAAAAGACAGAGACAAATGTGAGGAGAATCAGAAAACACAAGGTGTTTTAATGGCAAAACACTCAATAAAACATAACTGCCACGAGGGGCTAAATAGAAATAGCAATATATTTCTAAAGAACATATATACACACACATACACAACAAGAAATGACATCAACAATGAATGCCAGGTACCTAACAAAGCCAGAACTTAAATACAGAAAGTAATTAATAAATACAGGTAGCTGGATGAGTAATTAAGGCAATCTATTGGATGGAGTAATCATGTAATATGGTCATGTGATAGAAAGATCGGGAACAGAACTAACCCCAAAATAGACAGGATAGAAATATATATTACACACTGGAGAGAAATCACAATACCATTAACAGAAAAGGGAGCAACTAAAATGTACGTCAGGTCCTGGGAGGGGAACCGTGTCAGTAATCAACAGCAGAACTTGGTTTGCGACACTTCATCGTGCTGAAAATGAACAACGAACAATGGGCTTTTCTCATCTGATCTGGGTAGCTGTCTGTATCTTCATCAACTACACTGCGTTCCAAATTATTATGCAAACTGGAAATAAGTGTCATAAACATTAAATATTCATTTTTATCGTTGTGATAAGAAAATAATAAATTTTATGAGGTGTTGCAAAATTCAGTACACTGTATGACAAAATCTACCAAATGTAATATTTTGCATGAGCGGGATTAAAGCTCATGCGGTACTGTACGTAGTTCTGCTTTTAAATAGATTTAACCACAAAAAACTAGGAAATAAATACTACCTGGTGGGGCTAAACAGTAGTAATTATTTATAGAAACACAGACACACACGGACTGACATATAAACAATGAGCTACAGCTACCTATCGAAACAAATTAACTAAATACTACACTAATTACAAATGACATGCAGTTGGAAACGTAATTAACTACAATGAATAGAGAATGTAACCCATGTGACAAACAGAAGCAGGAACAGAACTGAAAAGTACACATGTGGTAGATATCAAAACAATACATACAATAACTAAATAAAATTTGTCTGGTCCCATAAGGGGAACTGTGACATTACCTACCCCAAGGCCCGGCTCCCGAAGGGCAGACACTCCCCCCCAGTCTGAAGGGAACATATATCTAACAGGGTAGCTGCTGGGAGGACTCAGGTTTCTGTGGACCAGCCAGAGGGTCCTGTAGGTCGATAATCAGCCATACCTTTCTGGGTTGCGGGACTAGTGTTGACGGAGTCTGAAATTGGCTACGGGGGCCGGCAGCTAGAGTGGAGCTGGGGCACGTCTCCAGCCAACTAGGGTTTGCAACTAGACTCTGTGTCTCCCTCAACTTCCTCCTCTGCCTCTTCCTGGTCCGTCTCCCAGCATATTAGTTTGTAGTCCAGTTCTTTTGGTCATTCTCCGTACAAGCGACCTGTACATACCCACTTTTGCCACCCCCCAAAGAAATACTTGGGAACACCATGGTGGCTGTAGATGTTGTCCCTGTCCGTTGAGTAGGGGGGATAGGCAGCCCAAGCCAGACGTGGGCGTTCGCTCTCCATTTACGGCACATAGCTCCTTTCTTAAGCCTTGACAAGCCTACCCAACACCCAAAAGAGAGAGTTGAAGGTGCTAACCTCCTCTTCTTCTACCCCATTGTTGTTGAAATAGCAAGTATATTTAGTGTACTCCTGCATTACTATCAAGGGTGGCATGGAATATGTAGTCCACCTCGTCTAAGTATGCGTCTACCTCGCCTACCGAGATGTAGTAGGTTTGCTGTCCCAGTCTGCTGTGCCTCTTCTTCCCTTGCTGTCTCCTTTCGTAATGTTGGCTCAATCTGTCAGGATTAAAGCTCATGCTGTACATAGCTTTCAGTGGGGCTATAGGTCAGAGACAAATGTGAGGAATTGTGGAAAAAAACAATGGTTCATATACAAAAATACTTACTACCTCGTGGGGCTAAATGTTTTTTTATTATTTTAAAGAACACAGACACACACGGACGGACATAGAAACAATGAGCCACAGCTACGTGTATAAACAATTAAACTATACACTAATTACAATAGACAGGCAGCTGTAAACCTAATTAATTACAGTAATTGGAGAATGTAACCCATGTGAACCCAAACAGAAGTGGAAACAGAACTGAACACATGGGGGAGAAATCAAAACAATACATACAGTGGAGCAGCTAAATGAAATATGTCTGGTCCCATATGGGGAACCGTGACAGGCAGTCTGTTAAGACAGACTAGAATTGGGGTAATATGTTCCAATTTTGTGGTTCTAGTCAAACTCTGGTGGCCACTAATTGAAGATCTATGGGAGGCCAGTCCAATGGAAGTACAGCATTACTGTATGTTACTTCCTGATTGTGTTACAGCAGTGGTTCTCAAACCTCTCCTCGGGTACCCACACCAGCGCATATGTATTTGAACTACCCCTGAGCTAGCACCTGATGCATCCATCCATTTTCATCCGCCTATCCAAGGTCGGGTCGCGGGGGGCAGCAGCTCCAGCAGAGGACACCAAAAATCCTTTTCCCGGGCCACATTAACCAGCTCCGACTGGGGGATCCCGAGGCATTCCCAGGCCAGGTTGGAGATATAATCTTGCCACCTAGTTCTGGGTCTTCCCCGAGGCCTCCTCCCAGCTGAACGTGCCTGGAACACCTCCCTAGGCAGGTGCCCAGGGGGCATCCTTACCAGATGCCCAAACCACCTCAACTGGCTCCTTTTGACGCAAAGGAGCAGTGGCTCTACTCTGAGATCCTCACAGAGAAGCCAGCCACCCTCCTGAGGAAACCCATTTCGGCCGCTTGTACCCTGGATCTCGTTCTTTCGGTCATGACCCAGCCTTCATGACCATAGTTGAGGGTAGGAACAAAAACTGCCCGGTAGATCGAGAGATTTGCCTTCTGGCTCAGCTCTCTTTTTGTCACAATTGTGCGATACATTGAGTGTAATACCGGCCCCGCTGCGCCGATTCTCTGACCAATCTCCCGTTCCATTGTTCCCCCACTCGCGAACAAGAACCCAAGGTATTTGAACTCCTTCACTTGGGGTAAGGACTCATTCCCTACCTGGAGTAGGCACTCCATCGGTTTCCTACTGAGAACCATGTTCTCAGATTTAGAGGTGCTGATCCTCATCCCAGCCGCTTCACACTCAGCTGCGAACTGATCCAGTGTGTGCTAAAGGTCACAGGCCGATGATGCCATTAGGACCACATCATCTGCAAAAGGCAGCAATGAGATCCTCAGCCCACCGAACTGCAACCCATCCCCACCCCGATTATGTCTCAATAACCTGTCCATAAATACTACAAACAGGATTGGTGACAAAGTGCAGAATTTCTGGATGGATCTCATCAATCCCTGGGGCTTTGCCACTGTGGAGTTGTTGGACTAACTCAGTGACTTCCACCAGGGGAATTGATCACAATCCCCCATCATCCTCTAGCTCTGCCTCTAATATAGAGGGAATATTAGTTGGATTCAGGAGTTCCTCAAAGTGCTCCTTCCACCGCCCTATTACCTCCTCAGTTGAGGTCAACAGAGTCCCATCCTTACTGTATACAGCTTGGATGGTTCCATGCTTCTCCCTTCTAAGGTGGCGGACGGTTTTCCAAAAGCACTTTTTTTTTTAGGACTGAGGAGTAGGGGTGAGAATTGACTGGTGCAGGGTTGAGACATGACCAAGGGAGAGGTGAGAACCAGAGATGAGGAGTGATTCTCTTCCTAATATGTATTCTGTATATTTGGCCAAGTGCCAAACTCTTTTGCCTATTTTTTTTCTATTGGTTTAACAACTTCTCATGCAGATGCAAGATGGTGAGGGGAGCTCACATGATTCATCCAACCACATGTTGTGGAGCAGGGAGATTTTTGTCACACTGCTCAACATGGAACCTATACTCCCGTGATTTAATTTATTGGCGCCCGTTCTACACACAAGGAATCACTGGCGAGCAAAGTGGCAAGGTAGATAATTCAATTTATCAATCCCAAATCCCAGGCAGTGCTATGCCAATTTGCACTGTCTCATTCTAGAGGTCCACTACAACTTTGAGTCGCATTAGTTTCGGGACCGGAGTGAATGGATCTTAATTGGGGACGCTGGGCTTGGCTTACCGTATGGACTGGGGGAAACATTGGGTTGCACCCAACAAATCTTATCTCATGGGGCGCCTTGTTTGAATCCGCTCTTCTGGGTCAGTCGTGTACAATGTATGAGTGCAAGAATAGCCACAATTCCCCTTGTCAACCTCAAGGACATGTAGCATGCAAGCATTATTTTGATTTTTTTTCTCCCCTGCCAATTCTGCTTAATCCTGCCTTGTTGGCAGCTCCGCAACTCCTTGGACAGATCTGTGGGATGGCAAGAGGCGTGCACATGGTTCCAACCACATCTTTTTTCACTGCGAATCGAACACCAACCACCTTCCGTTGGATCATGCACAGGATGATTATGATCACCAACTATGTAAAATATAAGTGAAAGAACATTGCTGAGATGTGGCACAAGATTTCCACTGTACAGATGAGTGGCTACGATAAAGTGGCGGAAAAGGGGTGGGGCTGTATCGAGATGTACCGAGGTGCACCTCAGCCGATTGAATAAAATTTTGGTGGCAGTTTTTAAAGGTACAATATGTAATATCAATCAAAACAATAACAAAATACATACTTTGCATTAAAAGCAAACATCACTATACATCAGCCGCGGTCGGTGGATCTTAATTGGGGAGGACGGGCTCGTATTACGCTCAGAACCGGAGTGAATGGAATGTGTGCAAATCAAAAAAACAATTGGTTTTGTTCGTTGCGCACCATTCCATTCACTCCAGTTCCGAGCGTAATACGAGCCCGTCCTCCCCAATTAAGATC
>JACXGM010012659.1:0-18169 GCA_016801145.1 Umbra pygmaea
AAGGTTATGCTGTGCTGTTCAGGGTTGTTCACGGTTGTTCAAGGTTATGCTGTGCTGTTCAGGGTTGTTTAAGGTTGTTTAAGATTGTTCAGGTTTGCTTCAGGGGTCAGTAAAACACCTGAGGAGAATTTTGAATATGTTCCAGATTGATGGCAAATGGAGGGTGTGGTAATTAAAGCAACAAGGCATACCAACCTATCTGGAGAAGGTGTTGTATTTCAAGCATATATGGCTGCTAATGGAACTGGCTCATTTGTATTTATTGAGGATGGACTGCTGAAACCAGATACAAGATATTTTTTAAAGTGCCAGAAACATGGGTTACAGCAAAGCTTTGACTAATAACACTGTTGTTGTATAAACTGTAAGTAATGTAAACCCATGTCTCTCAATCTCATTTCACACATCTGGCCCTCTCTCTAGCTATCTGTCTCTCTCTCCTTGCAGTTTTTCTCACCCACCTTCCATCATGACATTCGCTCTCCTTCTCTCCGTACCTCTACTCCTCTCTGTTCTGCGTATCAGCTCTGAGGTCTCCTCCCTCTTTAGTTAATCCACGACAGATGCCTAATTGAATGATGAATGTCTCTTCATTACTTTGTAATTGAACTGCCAGCAATGTGATTGGTTCTCACGGATGTGAACGTGCTCTGCTGTTTGGCCCTCTGGGGTGGGAGGGAGGGAGCTAGGGGTTCTGGTATTACAGCCGGTAGCGTGACCCACTGTCCATGTGCCTTCTAGATCATACCATTGCAACCTTCAACCCAATCACCTCCACCCCCCACCCCACACAGATGGACGTACACACACTCAGACACACCCCGCCTATGTAGCCCCTTTTCCTCACCTCCCACACAGCCACACGGGGGGGGGGGTAGGTTCTGCAGCGAATCATAATAAATTATGCAAATAGACCCTGGCGATGACAATGGAAGTGTCGTTTCTATTGTCCCTCATCTTCATGAATCCTCAGTTCCAAGTGGCTCTTCATCACTCCCACTTTACAGAAATGTACCTCACATGCACGCACACACGCACACGCACACGCACCCGCACGCACACGCACTCGCACCCGCACGCACACACACACACACACACACACACACACACACACCTGTATACCTATGTTTGCACATGCATGCATTTGTCTTTGGGTGTGTGTGTGTGGTTGTGAGTGTGTGGATCTGACCTGACAAGATTTGAATGAAGATGAATGTCCAGGATGAGAGTGACAGGGTGGGTGGGTGGGACCCAGGGCCTCATTTATCAACATCTGACAGGTGCCATTCAGAACGTCTGCTCTGATGCCACGGCAACCGTGCCCCTCACCGGCCCTCCTAGCTTTTGTTTTTCCGTATATCCTTTCTTTCTCCTTCCCGGCTAAATCACCTCCCACTTCTGTGTGTGTGTGTGTTTGTGTGTGTGTGTGTAGAGTGTTGGATTAAAAAAATATTAATTTCAGTGACTCCAGCCTGGCTTGGTTGAGTGTATTTGATGCATTGAACTACAAGGTTTAATAAAATCACATTGGTTCATCCAGAACCTGGAGGACTGAGCTCCACCACTCATCCTTTATTTAGAATGGTAGTTTCCAAGGTCATTATTGGCTCAACATTCATCATCAACTCTTAAATTGTCTTTGATGTCTTTCTCCGGTCTGGTTGTTGCCTTTACTGTAAATAATGGGTATTGTCCAATAGACACCCTGTGCTTAATTACAGGGCTTTATAGTCACTTTATTATGAAACCTAAACAGAGTATGTATTTAAATCTGTATGTTTGTTGTGTCTGCAGGTTACCAAACTCACCAAACTCACCAAACTCTGGATCCTGCTTTGAGGAAGTGTGTTGCTCATTCCTCAACCAGTCTGTAACCAGGCAGCTTGACTGAAAACCAGTGTTGTAGTCAAGACCACCTAACCCGAGACCAAGACAAGACCAAGACCAGAGTGTATCGAGACCGAGACAAGACCAAGACTTTTAGGGGCCGAGACCAAGCCGAGACCAAGACCGAGGGAGGGCGAGACCGAGTCAAGTCCAAGACCAGTGCCCCACACTACATGACACAATAAAATGTGAAACATGATCAAAAGAGCTTCTCAAATTGATCTGAAAGATCCACATTCACATAAAAACACAGATATTAAACACTGAAAGCTGAAATAAACTTCACCATCGTTATTCAATACTCCTGGGGGACTTCCATCATTTAGTAAAGAATGTAAAACAATTATTCATCATTCATCACTAAAGTCTTCACTTTTCTCCACCTTTTATCAACAATACATAAAGTTATGTGGTTTTTAAACCAACAAAAATCATTTTTTTTCAAAACCACATAGCTAAATGTGTAAAAAAAATGCCAAACATTCACCATTTCAAATGCAGAAAAGCTGTGTATTGTAATGAATACAGTAATTCTATGTGAAATGTTGATGTTTAGGAACAAGTATTGTAAGTAAGAGGCTTTAATAGCTTTTATGTGTAATCAAAGCAAAAAAAGATATCTAATACAAACAGGTCAGGAAGTCAGTGGCCTAACTGCATGTGATTTATAAAAGTACAAAATTGATTTAATTGGGAGCAGTTTCATCAAAACGTAAACACTATATAAATCAATGGTATTGTGGCCATCACATTTTTCAAATAGGTAAACAAGGAAGTTAAATGGTTGATATGGTATGAGCCAGAGAGTGTGTGCTGGTAAAAAGTAATATATTTGATTTGCAACTGTAAATTGGAACTTAAGAATTAGCTCTCTGAAAGTAACGTGCCATACAATAACCTATTTAATTTAGTCATTTCTCATATAAGTTGAGGCACATTACTCAGTCTCCACTCTCTGCTCATATCTCTAGGTTAGCTCTCTCACCCAAACGAGGGAGCATCACCTCGGCGCGTAGCTTTAATGTTGGGAGCTGTATGCAGCTGACAATAGCTGAGGTCGATGTAACTTAACATTAGCTACACGCGCAGCAGTTTGTCTACATTACTCATTGATCAAATAAGACTATGGTAGGACAAAAAAATCGCTTTGGAGCAGGAGCATCGATAAGAGGACTCGTTAACGTCGAGGGCATACATTATCAATGGTTCATTAAACTTAGAACCCAGAGCCGTATGTAAAGATGGCTTTATGGCTCTGTTAGAACCGGTTCTCAAGTGGAACTGGTTTTCAATCCCGATCCGAGGCAGGTTGCTAACGTTAGCTAGCCAGCTTTGCTAAACATCACTCTTACACAGCTTACCTTTCTTTGTGTTTCCTTTCTAAGTGACGATAAAAGTTTGAAGTAGTCCCCACCATCTCTGAAATCTAAGCACTGCAGTATTTACAAGAAGCTGTATGCTTTCTTCTGGATGTTGTTTTACATATATATTCTTTATGTTTTTGTAGCCGAATTGTATTACTGAAGATTATGCAGACATCTTCTCCCGCTCCCAGACAAATACAGCTCACTTTCTTGGGAGTGCGAGTAAAAGGGGGGGGGGATGGGTGACAGCGGTAACAAAAATACATAATTAGCCACGAGTCACGTTATTGATTGGATTTGAAGGATGTTAACAAAAAAATTGAAAATATACTGGCAATTTAGTGATATTTCCACAGTTATGGTCTTGACTGGTCTTGATAAAAAGTCCAGAGTCCTCAATGTCCGAGACCGAGACAAGACCAAGTACAAATGCGGTCGAGACTGAGACGAGACCGAGACCATCAAATACTGGTCTTGAGTACTACAACACTGCTGAAAACAAGTTCTTATTTGCACCAACCACTTGGGTGACTTTCGCGTTAACTCTGCTGCTTACAGATATAATAAAACAGCTTTCCCCTTGGCGATTGAGGGACTGAACCATGGGCTTTTATCAGTCAGATTCCCTAACCACTAGGCCACCCTGCCACACTGAAAGGTGCTGCTTTTAGCTAGTCAGCCCTGGGTCACTCAACCACGTAAAAGCCTTGTAACTGGATCAGCCATTTGCCGTTTTACCCTTCACCTATAACGCCTACCTACAGGACTTCTGAGTGTGTGTGTATATGTGTGTGTGTGTGTGTGTGTGTGTGTGTGTGTTAGAGCTGGGCAATATGGAAAAAATCTAATATCACGATATTGTTGAGTAAATAGCTCTATATCGATATTGCAGCGATATTGTAGGGTTGACAATTGGTGCTTACAAAGAAATATTTACAATGAGATTTTTTATAAATAATCATCATTGATGTGTGTATAATAACTAAGTGGGGTAAAGGCAAATAATAGAAAAGCTAGAACATTCTGGTAAGTTCAGAAAATTACATCAATTTACTATAATCCAGCCTTTAAAACCAGGAAAAGATAACACTTTTGTGATATCACGATATTACGATATCCAAAATCTAAGACGATAATTAGTCTAATATCACGATATCGATATAATATCGATATATTGCCCAGCCCTAATGTGTGTGTGTGTGTGTATGTGTGTGTGTGTGTGTGTGTGTATGTGTGTGTGTGCGTGTGTGTGTGTGTGTGTGTGTTCACAGTTATTTAAAAACATAATGAGCATTAAGCCACTCCCTATAAGCATAAAAAACATTAATACCCCAGATATTATTTAGATACATGAAGTCTGCTTATCTGACTCCAGAATATTATTTAAACTTCATAACCTTCTCTGCATGAAAGGGGAGAGCCGTTGAACAGGGAAAGCATGTTGTCACTGACCCCCATTGTGTACAGAGCCAAAGAGAACCAGGGAAGCAACAATCTTATTGCTTTAAAAACAATCATCAAAGAACCGTCCTGGTACTGTAAACTCTACAAAACGACCTCCAGTACATCAGCACAGTGACTGGGATGGGGGGGATAGGAGGCACACTACACGCTCTAACCCCCCCACCGTGTCCCTGTATCTCCGATACTTTAACACAGCGATGCAACTGCCATCCATCGCGTTCTGAGCACACCTCTAGTGGCTACACCCGGACAGCTTTATGTCCCTGTGCAGCATCGTAGCTGTATGGAGTCACAACCAGCGGCTACGCTGTTTTAACTGCAGGATTAATGGGGTGCTAAGAGCAGCCATAAATTGACAATATAACCAGTGAACATACTTGCCAGGACAATTAATATAATACAACTGGAAAAAAAAGGTGTCCATTAATCGTTGGGTAAAAACTATGACACGTGCGCCCTTGAGGCTTCAAGACAGGAAACTGGCACCTGTATGTGATCCCTGGACTAGTGTGGGATGTGAAAAATGGCATGACTCTTCACATATCAGTTTTATACAGTAAAAACAACAAGGACCCATTATGATCAGTGTTGATTTTTGTTGTTGATTTAATTGGTTTCGTTATATTTAACAAATTATCAGAACGTTAGCCTGGCCTTAAAAGTAGAAGGAGAAATACAAACCTGGTTGGCTTAATTTTGTTTTGTCCCGTGGAGTCTTTAACAGGTTTAAGGGACTCGTCTGCAATGTTCTCCTCCAAAACAAGCTATTTTCCTTCATTCAGAGTCTGAACAGTTTGTGGAAATGTTGGCACAGGCAACAGAGAAAGAATGGCGCAACGAGAGAGTGAAAAATGACGCAGCCTAGAGGTTGTAATGGAGATTAAAGGACTATCTCTGCAATGTTTAATGAAGACACATGCCCGTATATTCTCAAACACAATGGTAATTACACTGCTAGCCTCGTTACCATTAATCGCTCATGAAATATTAAGCGCCATTAGCTAATAAAAAATAACTCAGGTTGTGTGTGTGGTGAGTGGGTTTGTTTCCGTGTGATGTTTGAATCAGAAGATGCACGTAGTATTCCTACACATTTTTTGTTTTATTGCAATGGAGTGAAAATATAAATATATAAAATATTTCTCAGGCCATTAATTATACACTCTTGGCAACTACAGGCAGACGAACTACATACACACAGTTTAGTATATTCTTTGTGAAGGAACTCAAGCAATTCTAAACAAAGGGTTCTTTTTAAAATACATAAAACACCTAAACACAAAATTGTTCCAGACATGTTTTCCAGTTGTGCCAGTACGTAGGAGAACCATTTCTAGTTCCCAGACTAACCGTTTTTGGTTCAGATCAGATGCTTAGTGGAAAGGAAACAAAACGTTTAGAACCAAATGAAGAAGCTGAAGAAGACATTCTGGATTTATTTTTCTACGAGTTCAAAGGTGATATTTTTTAGATGCATCAGGACATATTTTACATTATGATAAAAGTTGGTACAAAACATCAACAGGGTTGTTGTAACACATTTGTGAGATAATTATGAAATCAGTGTTCATGAGTTGGGTTTGTGAGTGTGTTCTGCATAGTATGTACATTGTATGTGTTGTGTTTTGTGGATGTGTATTTTGTATGTGTGCTGTGTGTGCATTTTGTATTGGGTTCTTTGTGTTGTGTGTGTCTGTCTGATGTGTTTCTTGTTGTGTTGTTTGTGGAGCATCCCACTCTGACATCTCTGAACATATCACCTTGCAGTAATTGCCTGACCTTTCCGTTGGTGGGACAGTCTCATTAAGTCTGTTGGATAATGACGGGGCCTCGCCGTGCTACATGAACCTCTGTGGTATTAATGAAACAACAGCAGTGCGCACACTTACACGTACACAAACTGTACACACACACACACACACACACACACACACACACACACACACACACACACACACACACACACGCACGCACGCACGCACGCACGCACGCACACGCACACGCACACGCACGCACACACACACAGCGACAGGGTCACAGGGTCCCCAGATAACAGTGGTGTTCTCTGGCTGTCCTTCGTTAATGATGCGACATATCAGTCCTCACTTTTCCCTCCTCAAAACACACACGGTGGCCCCTCCCATCTAGAATGCATCTGTTGTCACAGTGCCCACTCCCATCCAAGATGCCTCAGTTGTCACGGTAACCCCTCCCATCTAATATGCCTCTGTTGTGTACGATGGTAACACCAGCTTGTGGCGATTTCTCCTTGTTCTGTTTTCATGTAACATCTGTTGTGTTGTAGTCCTGCATGGATCAGTTTTTTGGTGCAGCAACATTATGCAGATCATATTCACACAGGGATCAAACAGTGATATTCTTTAAACCAATAACATCCCATTACCCACCAATAATGTCCTATCACCCACCAATAACATCCTGTTACCCACAAATACCATCCTGTTACTCACCAATACCAGTAAATAAAGGCCTTCATAGATATCCGAATATGACTTAGTCAGATATGACATATTGTAGTTTGCTTTCAGATGACTTTTGGAACATGCATGGCTGCCACGGATCTCAGATTATTGTGATTATTACATGAATTACCATCTCTATCCAAAATGATAATATACAAAGAAAATATCCTGATCATAGTGATACATATAATTCCCATTTACTATGCTTTGTTGGCTCAGGACTGATAGGTTATATCAGCATCTATACAAGATGTGTAGACACATCGCTTGTATGGACATTTCATATTTGGGATTTCTATGAAAAAAACTTAGCTATAGAGCATTAAACAACAGATTAACAACAGTCTGGCCAAAGTATAATTTAAATTGCATTAAAACATATGAAATATTAAACTGTCATGAACGTTAAAACAATTTGTCTGTCTTGTTGCAAGGATTTTCTGTATTTTGGATTCCCATCGATCCAATTACCCCCTTCTCTGATACATTTCGGTTTGGATATGGCCAACATTGGATCTTGCTCAGATTGGGTATTGATGTTATAACAGAAGTCATGGGTGTCAGTTTGGTTTGAAATGTGCTGGGGACAGAGTCGTTTTCGGAAGTGCATTTTCAGAAGTGCTGGGTACAATTTTGTAGACTGGGGTGGGGCTGCAGTGACGTGCGTTGATGTCAATAAGAGGCTAGAGACTAAATTATGCCAGATTACCTAATTTAGTGTTTAGGCTAATACAGCGGTGTAGCACAAGATCCTGGGCCCTATGCATAGGTGGTCCTGATGGGCCCCCATGTTCCTCAACCCCAATATATTCCAGACTCTTCAAGGGCCCTCTCTCCCCTTTGGGCCCTGGAAATCAGTATTGGTTTTACCGACGCCTCTGGGCTAATACGTCAAAACAGTAAACAAGCGCGGCACACACGCACGGTCGATATCAAGAAATCTCCAGTCAGGATGACATATTGTGTACTACTCTCACAGTCTCTCTCTCGATCTCACACACACGCACGCACACATACACACACACACACACACACACACACACACATATACACACACACACATATATACACAGACACATATACAAACACATATATACACAGACATACATACACACACACATATACACACACACACATATACACACACACACACACATTTACACACACACATATACACACACACGTTCATGTCCATGCAACCATCCTCATCCTTAATTATTGCACAGCGGCCAATTATGTTTGTCAGTCAGCAACAATAAAAACACACACTGCTCAATTGAATGTGAAGGTAAATGGTTTGCAGTCAGCATTAATTCAATCAATTCAATATAAACACCAAAATAGTTTGACTCACCAATCGGTAGATTATTTGTACATAAAATCCATCCGCCGCTCTTTCCTCGTGAAGATGTCGATCACAGTGTTGTAAAACTTGTCTTTACGGGCTTCAGTTAACATAGTCTCTGGCTCTCAATTGACAGAATGTCAAGGGCTGAAAGACGTGCTTGCCCTGTTCGGTTCCAACTGTATGTTTTGATCCGTTTCAGAATGGAAAATGTGTGCTCCATCGAACCTGTAGTGGCTGGTATTTTCTCCTTTTTTATTAAAATCGAGCTTGGAGATATTCCTCAACTCTGTGATATCAGCAGACACTGCTGCCGTCATTTTGATTTAGAATTTCGCGGGGAAATGCGCTAGTGCAATGACGTTAGCTGCGCAAATGTCCAGTGATGCCTCAATTTTAATTTGTCCATGTTGCATATGGAACGGAGATGATTACTGGCATAACATATTTACTTGCAAAGACACAGCAGAGTTGTGCTTTTTGCCGTATATGTTGAAGAATACAGGATCGAAGTGTGCATGCGTAACATGGGTCTTTCGCTTGTCCCCACCGTAATCTACGCTTATGACAGAAGTGACAAGAACAACAGTGGATCTCGATGGACCTTCCCAGAATGCAATTTATTTGTCTGCATGTCATCTGCATTATCCAAAAGTAAATTAAATAAATAATTAGAAACCATTTTACCCCCACCTTCATCCTCTTTTTAAAGACAAGTGTCCTTTCCAGTGTATCCTGTTACCTTTTGCTATATGTACATTAGCTCAGAGAGTTTATTAGCACTTCCTGGTACAGATTCAAAAATTATAACCATCCCTGGCAATTTGCAAGCATAAGTAATCCATTGTGAGTTTGAATATTTAAAGTGAATGTTAATTAAGCCAGAAAACTTTCAAGTCTGTGAGCACGCTGGATTGGGCCCTGCAGAGCTGAGTCTGAAGAGAGTTCGTTCTTGTCTGAGAATGACTGCCAATTTCTGCCAACAGCACCACATCGAGATCTTGGCAAAGACATTCTGAAGTCCTTTCAGGATTTGCAAATTGCTTTTGATAACATTCAGAAACCACCATCTGAAACTTGAGTGGAATGCCAGAAAGACTCAGGACATGTTTTTTTTCTCCAAACATGCTGCATCATCTGCAGATGTTTTCCTTAGACACAACTGTTTGGAACATTATACTTCCACAAGTACCTGGACCTCTGGTGAGACGACAACATGTTGAACAGCACATTGTAATATTACATAAAGATACGCAATCATTGTCAAGTTTTTTCTGTCGTCAGTCCTGAAAGGCTAATTTGTGAGGTGTATTTGCATACATGTATGTAGGTAATGTATGGGAAATTATATTATTTAAAATTAAACCTACAGCATTTTAACAACATTAAAGTATATTAGAACCAGCTGATGCAGGTGAACCTTAATCCATGTCTGGACTGTACAAACATTTGTTTCCCTCCATTTTAACCTTTAATTTGAGAACACACTCCTCAATTTAGTGTCACTGCCCTCCACTGTTTAAAATACAACAATAACATGGTGCCCTTTAGAACCTTTTAATTTCATATAATTTTCCACTACATTTTATCTGCATGGATTTATATTGCCAAAAATGCCTTTATCTACAGTACCTCATGGAATTGCAGGAAGAACCTGAAGTAGATGAGGAGGACAGAGGATGCACGAGCCAATCAGAAGCAGGGGTGTTTGACTGCAGGTGCCCATGTTGGTATGAGGGCAGAAACCTTACCCAGCCCTACTCAGTGCCATGGGTCATTTAGCGAGTCTAGACATCTGTTTAACATCTCATTTAAAAGATAGCACCTTACAGAGGGATCTGTCCCCTGCGCTGGGCATCATGATTTTGTAAACAGATCCAAGGGAAGAGCTATCCATACATACATACGACCATACTCAATATATGCAAGAATTAACATATGACAGACTGTGTGCTGCTAGGGAATAACTAGAATAATTTGCCTACTTTTCTTAGATATACTATACTGTGACTAGTAATATACACTACAGAATTTTTGTGCCGATTTAGCTGTCCTCGACGCGTGTTAAGAATCAGCAGGCCGAAGACACATCATTGCTAGTCTCTGAGTTGTCCTAGACGCCCAGATATTTTCATGCATGTTGACATTTTTGGTACATAATCTATTTGTGAGGGATATTGTGAACACAATGAGGATATGGAGCCAATGAGCCAGCAGAAACCTTGAGGTTTTCAATGATAAATTTGAAGTTGGCAGGGACTACCTACATAAATGTGTGTTCAGAATTTTTATTTAAACATCTATTTGCAAAACATAAACCATTCTTGCTGCCCGTGTCTCCTCATCCATTCTCTTGGCCTTCAGCATCGTGGCTTCACACAACGCTGAGATGTCCCTGGCACCCTACAGACTTTCTGCTCTCTCATTGGCTCCATTTCCTCACAACATATCGGGGTGTCTAGGACGCATCTCTGGCCTTTTCATTCTTAACCTCCATTGGTGACGGAAGTGAGAATTGATTTGGCTCTGATCTGGGAGTTTTTTCCCAACAATTAGTTTGGGACAGCTAAATCGAAGCTAAAATTCTGTAATGTTTACTACTATCATAGTACAGTTTATCTAAAACAAGCAGGCTAATGAGTCAGCTACCAGTATGTTGACATACTACAGCCAGTCAGCGACAGGCAGCTACTGCTCATTAGCTAGCTATCACTTTGTCAGCTAATGAGATTACTTCAATTATGTGGCTGGTTAGCATGTCTACTTTTGCAACAATGATTTTGTGGGGAGTGAATGTTAAAATCGTTTTTTTGCTGGATAATCTTATTGGGAAGATTGGTGTAAAGACGTAAAGCGAGAGGAAAATATCCAGCGTTTTTTATTTTGTTCAGCTCCTCAGGGGGGCGTAGAGATACTTTTCATTACATACTACTTCACTTGAGTGATTATGCAACATTCTATGTGCAGATATCATGGAATTGTCATATACTTGGAATGCAATTTTAGCATAACAAATTGCAAGTATCTCAAAACCTGTATTATAAAATACATTAAACAAGATATTTTATATACAGTATACTCTAGAACAAAGCAAGTGCTGTAACTCTTAGTTGTTAAAACATAAAGTTTATGTGTTGAAACAGACAGAAATAAAATGTGACTGTACTCTTGCCTCACAAGCCTTGCATTGATTGTTTTTGTGTGTGTGTACTGTAAGTGTGTGTGTGTGTGTGTGTGTGTGTGTGTTTGTGTGTGTGTGTTTGTGGTTGTGTGTGTGTGTGGTTGTTTGTTGTATTTGTGTGTGTGGGTGTGTTTGTGTGTAGTTGTTTATAGTATGCCTTTGTTTTTACGGATGTGTACAGTCTATGTTTGTGTGTTTGCATTGAAGGTTGTGTATAGTCTGTATTTGTATGTGTGTGGCTGTATGTGTGTTGTGTTTAATCTCTTCTGGAATATTTTTTTCTACCTTTTATTTTGTTTAATCTTTTGTTTTCTGGACGATTGTCTCAGCGTGTGATACTAGATTACAGAACACCTCATTCATCCCCAGTCTTCAGAACTTCCTCCACCTGCATCATCCCTTGTAATTGTCTCTGTCAAACATTATATTGTGTTGATAAAAACGGTCATTACCACAGTTATCCTGTAATACATCATTCCCGAAATTAACCAGGAAATTGAACATGAATAATAGAACAGATATAACGCTGATTCCACATTATTTTACCACACAATGCTTGATATTGTCATTGGTCTTCAATGAGTTGCCACATTTAGTTTATTAAGGCATCCTTATTTATTCATGGCAAATTATTTCTTGATCAATAATTAATTTCATTTGGAATAGTTTGCACATGTTATTTATTGCATTGTCATATTTTATTATTGGATGACAAATAATTATGAGAGCCCTACAAAACCTACAATTACCCTACAACCAATACAGATACAGAGGAACTAAACCAATATCATCTTTGACATAATAAGAATGGGAATTATTCCATTTATTCTATTGTCAATGCAGTAAATGACTTGAGATGTGTATTTTGTAAATTAAAACTAAAAAAATAAAACTAGCTAAAATAGATCAAATATTGCTACCCTGGAAAGGACAGCACCTATCTATTTGTGGTAAAATCACCTTAATCACTTCTCTAGTTATATCACAGTTTACCTATATGCTTATGGTTTTGCCTACTTCCAATGACTTGTTTTATAAATTATATGAACAAAAGATATTTAACTTTATATGGAATGGTAAGCCAGACAAAATAAAATGAGCATACTTGTATAATGAATATGAACATGGAGGTCAAAAGTTATTGAACATTAAAGCTTTGGACCTTTCATTAAACGCATCAGTTATACAAAAGGTTTACCTAAATCCTAATTGGTTCTCTAGTAAGCTAATAAGAGTATTTCACCCATTGTTCAGTAAGAATCTCTTTCCATTTCTACAAATTACAACTGACCATTTTCAGATATTGGAAAAGGAAATCATTTCTAAGATGTCAATATTTTTCAAACAAGCCATGAAAAGTTGGTTGCAATTTCAATTTTATCCACCTGAAAATAGAGACCAAATTTTACAACAATTATTGTGGCTAAATTCTCAGATACTAGTTGATAAAAAGCCTGTATACTTTGACAAGATGTTTGGAAAAGGAATAATGTTTGTAAATGACATTATAAATGAAGCCGGTGGAGTGATGCCTTACATACAGATAACAAAACCATATGGAGATGTTTGCTCCCTTCAAAAATACAATCAACTAACTTTAGCAATACCATATACTTGAAAGAAGGAAGTACAAGAGGGGAAAAATTCTGACCTTGTCTGTCAACCATGGATCAAAGATCACACATAGATGAAGAAAATACGGATAAACAAAGAAATATACCAATTCCATCTAAGAACAAAAAACTGGTTGCTGTCCATATAAATAACAAAATAGCTGGGACGAAATTTTTGATGTTCCAATCCCGTGGCATATCGCTTTTGGATTGATACACAAAACGACACCAGACTCAAAACTTAGAATATTTCAATTCAAATTATTATACAAAATACTGTCAACAAATAGAAACCTATATAAGTGGGGTATACAATCTTCCCAACTCTGCAGATTTTGCTCTGAGGAAGCAGAGTCTGTTGATCATCTTTTTTGGTACTCTCCTTATGTAGCATGTTTTTGGTCTAAGGTACAAGAATGGATGAAAAAATTCAATATTTATCTCGAATTATCGATACAAATAGCAATACTTGGAGATTTAAAAGGTAATAGTCAGTCAATTAATAATACGATAATTATTTTAGCAAAAACATGTATCTTTCATTCAAAATTGGTGGAGTCAGTGACAATAAAAATGTTTGATAATTATGTGAAGCATCACAGTATAGTGGAAATATACATGGCATATAGAAACCCAGTCTGGCTGTGGCTAAGAGATAGATGGACAATATTGAAATAAAGAGTTGACCAAATAAAACTAAGATCTGTGAAAGACAAATATTTACAAATATTGTAAAAATAACACATTGAATTATAAAAATTATGTGGTAAACGTAAAATAATGATTGAGGAAAATATTAAATGTATAAGCTAGAGCTAAATGTTAAAATATAAAATGTATAAGCGAGAGCTAAAAGTTAAAATATAAAATGTATAAGAGAGAGCTAGATGTTAAAATGTAATTGGTCTCAACTATTGGTCAGGTAAAGGTTAGGATGGGGGTAAAATATAGACAGCAATAATATAAAAAAATGTGGGATTGGAAATTATGCAGATTTTAGAACGAAGACAATACCTATGTCGAATACTGAAGCTGATCCTTCCCATAAAAAATAATAAAAAAAGAAATAAAAATAACAATAAAAAAATCTTTTAAAATATTTTTCTATGTCTCTAAAGAAACAGCAAAATTAAGTAAAATCATAAAAACTCAAAATTTAACTGCACACATTTTTCAGTGTATTGATAATTTTATACTATGATATTGATCATGATTCAAAGTATTACATTGTTTTATTGAACAGCTGTAACAACCCTAGTTTAAAATTATAAATTGGAGTTTGATTTCATTGTATTTAAACTTTTAAAATGTCTGATTATATCTGTTTCCGTCTACTGGGAAGCAAGACTGTTTATGATTGGCGTTGAATACTTTTTGTAGTTGCTACAGTTACAAGGGATGCTGCTACAATTACCAGTCTACACTAAATGTTTCGCATAGGTCTCCAAATCATCAATATACTGTAAACCTTGAAAAGCATCCATTACAGGGCAACAACATATAACAGTAACGTAGTAAACCTGCCAATATGCTACTTCGGGATTATCATTTAAATTCTAAGGCTAGGCTTACTCACTAAATGTTTCTAAACAGTATATATAAGTGACCATGTGACCTACATCAATGTACAGCTGATGTTCACAGTCACAGTTCCAGTGTAGTATTTTTATATGCAGGGTAATGTGTAGAGGTCTTCGTGCAGTACCGAGCAGCTAATTAGTGAACAGTTTGAAGCTGGCTTGATGTGGTGATCTTAGTCATATTGATCTCTATGGGACAGATGGCTACTAGCTGATGCCACAGCCCTGTTTAGGAGTCAGGATGGTTTATTCAGAGCTGACCTGGACTGGGTTCTTCAAGGTTGTTCAGGGTAAGTAAGGATTATCCTGAGTTATTAGGTTTTGTCAAAGTTTGTTCAGTTTGCTTCAGAATATTTTCATGTTTGACAATGATGTGTTAGTGTAATTAATTGCGGTTTAGGGTTGCTATGGGTTGCGTTGCTACAAACAGCTGTTTTTGTGACCACCCCATTTTTTACAGACAAACTGGTCCAAGGCTAGCAAAAAATTGATTCTTGTAATTTTTAAATCTCGCAGTTGAAGCTATTAAACATCCGCTGAGGAGACCAAGGGAGCCTGTCCGACTATCGTTTACAAAATACTTCTTTCACTTCTCGAGCCGACCAGATGCCAATTCAACCATGTCAGCAGTGTGTGTGTGTGGTGTGTGTGTGTGTGATGGATATCCGTGATATTTCACCGCCAGAGTCAGTGCAAATAGAATCCCCTGCTGTGCTAAGGAAAACAATGTGTTTCTGAGGCACCTAACTACCATCCATCAGAAAGGGCCGTCCAGCAGGAGGGAAAAAGCCCACAACACGTACCTGTTTTACACATCACAACAACGGAGGAAGATGGATGGCAGGACCAAGAGCCTAGTTCCTCGATCAGCCATGACCGATTGTGTGTATATGTGTGTGTGTGTGTGTGTTTGTGTGTGCTTTCAAATTTGTGGTTGTGTGTGTCTGTAAGCTAAGCCAATCATATAGATATCCCCTGTACACCGTTGCTCTCCTGAACCAGGGAATCCACCGTGGGCCCAGCCCAGCTCTTCTCCATCACCACCAGCTCTACTCCATCACCACCAGCTCTTCTCCATCACCACCAGCTCTTCTCCATCACCACCAGCTCTACTCCATCACCACCAGCTCTACTCCATCACCACCAGCTCTACTCCATCACCACCAGCTCTACTCCATCACCACCAGCTCTACTCCATCACCACCAGCTCTGAACACAGGCAGCATGGAGGCCATTTTGTTAAGATGAATTACTCTCTCTAATTCAATACTGTGAGTCAACCAGAACAACCACTGGAGACAGTATTTTTTATTATCGTGCAGGAAAACAACCTATTGGAATGCACATAGTGCTAAGGGAATTGCAAATTAATCCACATAACACTTTAACAACTTATTTCATATTTTCTTCACGATTACCGTCACAAGGAAACAGAATATAAAGATCATATACTGTAGATGCTTCATAGAATAATTCCAAATTTGTTAAAAATTATAAGAACAAAAGCATTCTTCATAGTCATGCTCATCCACCCTCATCCAAACTGACCTCACCTCATCCACCCTAAATAAAACCAACTCATTCTCATCCATTCTCATCAAAACAATTTCCTCCTTATCCAACGTCATCCAAAAAACTCCTCCTCATCCACCCTCATGTAAACTGCCCTCTCCTCATCCTTCCTCATTCAAACACACTCATTCTCATCCACCCTCATCCCAACCGACTTGTCCCTACTCACCTTCTCCACTCATGACCCCAACGCTAGATCAAGCAGACTGCCGGTCCCCATCACACCCCATCTCCACCTGTGAAGTCAGCCAAAGACACCTCACTCATTAGCAATGAAAACTAATATATTAACGTTGAGGAATGGCCTCATTAAAAGGTTAAAACATAAGAGTAAGCTTATGTGCTAATGACATGTTAATGTCTTCGTCAATTCCCTGGCCCTGGATAATGACACCTGCAGGGAGCGATGGCAGACATGATATGGCTAGCTCTAGGAGTCAAACCTGGAATTACATTGGCTGGAAGGTTAAGTGTTTCCGATGATCTTAGGAATGATGAAGGTGATGGATTTTCCAGCAGCATCCCAGACTTCTGGAACACTAGGAAATGTTTGTATGACATGTCTGTGAAGACATGACACTGTACCCTGCCTAGACAACGTGATGGACATAGTAGGGTAATTTATCAAGTACGTTACTATCTACACACAACGTCATAGAGATAGTAGGACAAATTTTCAAGCATGTTACTACCTACATATAACATGATGTTGACAGTAGGGCAGTATATCATCATGTAAATAATGGAAGTTAGCCAGTCAGTCGGCCAGTCAGGCCCTACCAGCTCTGCGACATTCATCGATCTTCTGGCAGAGGTTTGACTGCTTTCTGCTTTATCTTTCTGTCTCTTTGTCTCTCAGACTTCATGTCTTTCTCCTCTCAACTTTCTTGACTGTTAGTCCACTCTCACCCTTTCCTCATTCTCTCTCTCTCTACCTTCTCTCACCCTCTTCCTCCCTCCACCTCAGTGTCTTTTCCGGCCAAGCTGACCATCTTGATGTGAAATCATGGTTAATGCGGCGTGACAACCCTACACATCGCGCAGCGTAGGGCCGCCCCATCTGCTTCCTATTTTCTCCGTGTGTGTCTGCGAAAACAGCTGTGTGTGTGTGTGGCGTGTCTTTGTTTGTATGTGTGCATAGGTGGGGTGTGTGTTATTCTCAAAAGAGGCACCTTTCTTCACCGCCTGCCCTTCAAGCAGCCCCCCCAATACCAGACCCTGGGCACTGAGTAAAGAAAAGCTGCCAAAATGATGTGTGACTAGACGATTAAAGGTGGTCAGAAATATGTTAAAGACCTGCGAGGGGGTGAGAGAGGTCATGACGTGCCTCATTAAGGCCATTAGAAGAGGGGCGAGAAAAGGAGGCCGGCCCGAGAACGTCTTCAGATCACTGGGGTTACCCACAGTGTGAGGAGCTAATGGAGAACATCTTCCTGCCTCTCCACCCTCTCCTCATTGGGAGATGGAAGAATGGAGACCATTATGAAATGGAACAAGGGCCTGCTAGGAGTAATTTTCCTAATTATGTGATGGAAGGATGCAATGGTGTCAAGCTGACCGGGCGAGACGTGTCAGACAGGGAGGGGAGAGAGATGGAAAGTGTTAACTCTTTAATGTGGCCGGCTAACAGGCCGAGCAGTCATTGCTGTGTGACTTAGTGGAACTAATGATCTAAGTAAT